>JBBBVU010000022.1:17748202-17770536 GCA_037177055.1 Atherinosoma microstoma | reverse complement strand
TTTATATTTCCTCCGTTATGTTTGTATTTTTCATTGACACAAAGGTATTTCTGTCCTGTCAAAACAATGCGTCTATAAGTCATGACGCTGAGTCGCTCTGATTGGTTGACGCCCCGCGTCCAGCGGCAAAAGTTCAGATTTTCCAACTCCGGCATCCGACTATGGCAAGCCCAAAGGATCCGATTATTTGTCCTTTGGGCTTGCCATATATGCGCGTCGGCCATAGACTTTGCATGTAAACTGGACGCTCCCGACGCGTTTGGTCTGAACGCACCATTAGTTCATATTTGAGCCAGAAAAATTGTGATTACACATCAAACTTTACCTGTCCTGCAGTTTTTTGTTTTTTTAAGGGTGCTTTTCTCATCTTACTATGTTCGAAAGTAATTATTTTGATGTGTTCACAGTCAACAAAGTACAGGAAGCTTACAGGTGAGTCGTTATTCCAGAGGAGACAGTAGTGCATGTTGTATTTCTCAATTACGTATTCTGTGCAAACAGAGAATCTAATCTAAGTTTGAATTTTGTTTTCCATGTAATTGCTTGCAATGGGACAGGTGGAGAGCCGTCTTCGGGGGATCACGGGGCCAATCTGCTTGCTGGTGGATAGGCAAATGAGAAAATTCAACCGAGACTGAAAACTGGGCAGAAGACAGATGGTGCTAATCGTATGACATCTCACTTTATGTAACTGTCTACGTTCAGAGGAATGTAGATTATTTTAACTTGGAGAACGTGGAATGAATAAAGAAGACAGAAAAATAATAGAGAACATTTGTAATGAAATGAGCCTAATTTTATTATGATAAATGCACATCTTCTCACATCTACTTTTTTTCCATTTAAGATTGAAGAAATATCTAAATTATGTAAGTCTGCTGAGCTGTGCTTATATAAATGAGGAATGTTTATCAAATCCGAGACTTTGAAGTAAAATTCACCCACTTAGTATCCCAGGTAATGACTGAAAGCCCACTGGAATACTTAGAAAGTGAGAAATGAAGCAGGGGAGGCTTTTGGACTGGGCTTGCTCATTAATCTTTCTAAAGATGCTTAAGGCAGGACTTGACATGGTTGTACAGTGGGTGCCCCCCGGGCTCATGTCAGCGCTGTATCTGAAAGCTGGTTGCACCAGAGGCGCTATGTTTCTCTTTGTTTTTCCCCACCAGAATAAAAAACAGACCATCTGAAGTGTCTGTGGGCTCCCATGGAGCTCTACTGGTTGTTATGGCTGACTTGTCTCATTCCTGGAAGGTGCAAAACTTCACCTATTGGGGGAGTTGTCATTCTACCAGCGGGAGAGGAAGACAGCACTTTTGGCAAGGCATCTAACATTCTCTCAGAGTTGAGAGCTGCAGGAAGCTGATGAATGTAGAGGGAAAAACATGTCCTCATTGCTATGCAAGAAGAATGAATTGTAGTTGGAGGTGCAGTGATTGGCTGATTTAAATATTAATACAGTATAGGAAGGTCTTGTTTTAAGGAGAATTCAGTTTCAGGATGGTGTGGAGTACTGGTCTCACTATTGGTATTCAATAATCTATCAAAACAAACATTCCTATTCCCACAAACTGAGTTTTTTTGTTTTTTTAAAGAAGCTACAATCTTGCTCATTATTCTAGTTCCATTCACTCTTCAGAGTTTATCCTCATCCAGAGCTGAGCAAAATAAAAATGGATGCAGAGTTTGTCTTAAGGGAAAATAGTCAAATGGGATTTAAGCAGATATTCTGGATACGTGCAGTGGTAGCTCTGGGATGTTTCTTGTTTTGCCTTTTCGCCACAGGAACCTCTAAAAATCCTTTGAAGTGATCCAAGAATATTCTTTTGGGACACTCATCACTATCCCTTTCTGTAGCAGTGCTACAAAAAAAAACAAAAAAACAAGGAGAAAGATGCTGTAGATTATTTTATTTGGACAGCTTTAAAATAAACTTGAGATGAGGTATTCAAATGTACCTACACAAGATGTATGAAAGGAAGAAGACGGATGTATGTGGCAACTAGTGCAGAGCCAGATTGTTGGTCAGGATGTACAGAGAGGTGAGGGGTGGTCTGATGAGACGGCAAGCAGCAGCTGAGTCCCATTAACTCTATAACATTGTATTCCCTCTGCCTCACCGTGTGCCGCCTTCATCTTTTGCTGTACGGGCTTCATTTTATGAAAATAATCTTTTCCTGCCGTCTTCTTTTTATTTCTTTCGGGTACATGAGAGCCTCAGCGGGGAACGTTTGGAAAACTTCACCATTGTGCTTGGCCTCGCCTACCACTGCAGGATGAGCAGTCCCTTTGTTTCCCCCGTTTTATTGTTCTGATTTTGTTTCAGAATTGCTCTCTCATCCATTTTCCTCGGTCTGCTGTTAAATGAATGAATGTCTCTCGCTATGGTCCTTTGGTTTTGGGGAATAAAAGAGGAAAGAAAGAGCAAAAGTGCAACAAAAAGAAAACATAATCCCTGAGACAACAACTTTCTTTTCTCGCGGGCCTCACTAGAGTCTTACTGAGCTTGGGTAAGGTCACTGAGATGTTAGATGGGAAGAAGAGGCAACCAAGCATAAAGTTTAGTCCGAGATGAGTCATATCAACGTCAAATTTTTATTCAAAGTGAATTTTTATGTGACCAAAAGGTCTTTAGTGACTACAGATGGTGCTGATGAATTTTGATATCCTCAGTTTCCTTTACAGTTAAAATAAAAAAAATCTTTGTAGAAACATTTTCATGCCAATCCTCTGTTATTTTCTGCTATGAAACTATTCTTATAATATAACTGGTAAGGAGCTTCTAGCATGACTACACCAGGATTTTGGATCAATGGTCTCTAAGACTTTAAGATTGGAAGGCTTCCAATCTTGTGGTTGGTATTCATGTCTGGACTCTCACTGGGACTCCCAAAAATGTTGGTTTTGTTCTCCATTAAACATTTCTTTACCACTTTGGTTGTATTGTTTGTATCATTGTCCTGGTTTTCTAACATCTGTCTGTCTACTCTTTTCCAAAGATCCCCATCAAGACTGCTCTGATTAACCGGGGCAATCTTGGTACCAACATCTCAAAAAAGTCCAGAAAACTATGTTAAAGTTTGGTCTCTGTGGATATTAACCAGAGTGGAATCACTGATAAGAAAATTCAATTTCGTTTATGTAGAACCATTTCAGAACCAGATGTAATCTTATGGCACTTTACATAATGGAAAAACCAAACAACTCCCTTTGAGCAAGCACAATAGAGTGGTGCTTGTCAGGGTGTACCAGAGGCGAGACATCATACAGAAAGTATCCTGCAGCAAAGTGTTTTCTGTGCAGCACATCAAGGATAAACACATCCAGAGGATGTGGAGAAAGTTTCAGAGCTGTCTTCTATGTGAGTAAATGGCATCCAAGACCCGGGGCCTCATGTGTAAACCATGGAGAAGCTCAGAAAGGCTATGTATGCCAGTTTTCACACACACTTTGGGATGTATAAAAATGATTGTGGCATGACAATGTGTGGGCAAGGCTGCAAAGTCTAGAGCACTCTAGAGGAAAAATGTGCAGACCTTCTTGCTAAATAGGTGACTTCACCCTGAATAAGTCAACCATCTTGCATAATTGACCCCACAGATGATGTGTAATTACGTTGATAAGCTATGGCCTATAAAAAGATGCATAAAACGATGGGACCTATATAACAGGGATGGATTTTCTTGCATTCCTTGAGGATATTGCACAGAGAGAGAGAGTGTTTAGAGATCATACTGATTTACTGGTCCAAGAGCATGACTGGCTTCTGAGGCTGTTTTGTCAATCATCTTCTCTCTTGGAACCTTTTGTAGAACTGGGCTCACTATTTGGAACCAGTAAACTTCCTCTCTTGGTGTGCCCATTAGCTCCAGCTTTCCTGCACTCACACCTGAGGCAACCACACTCAGTCTACACACTTTCTTTTCTTTTCTTTTCTTTTCTTTTCTTGTCTTGTCTTGTCTTGTCTTGTCTTTTCTTTTCTTTTCTTCTTCCTTTTTAAATTTCAAAACTGGGTTTCTCTGAGCCAGCTGCATTAACTGCCTCAAGGCCAGGTTAACACTCACCTTTCCATCATTTACAGTTTGTTACTGATCCAGAGGATTTTTCACCTCTCTCATCAGCACTTCGATTTCATTCTGTGAAGTTCTTCTTTGCCATAGGATATGCCATTGTTGATTAGACAGAAGGTGTCAGGAAGGGCGTATTATAGCCCTTTGGATAGCTACTTATTAGTTTGTGCATCAGCATTCAACCTTGCATTCACACAGATTTATAAAGCAAAGGTGTGCAGGATTTGGTACATCTGACTATGCATTTGTGTTATTTATTTTTTCATATTTTATCTTTTTTTTTTCGTGCACCCTTTCTCAGAATGAAAGCTGTGCAGTCTGCATGAGAGCCCTGGAAAGCATCACAGAAGACAAGTGGTCCAAATCCCCAATGGTGACATGCCAGATGCTCGTTAGTCATTACAAGAATGGCTCGACTGCTATGTTTGTGACTGATCACAGAGGAACGGATGAACAATTTTGGACATGCTCAAACATAGAAGATAAAATCTATTATCGGTATCTCATCAAATATCTTCCCATCTTATGTTTCCTCCTTTCAAGTCAGAAGAAAAGTAAAAATCATATCAAAAGTCACTCTAAATAAATATTTGCTATACCTTACAATGGGTGAGAAAACAAACAATTTAACATCAACAAAAACAGAGATTTTGTCCAAAAATTAAAACTAATTTTGTATTTGTGTCATTTTTGCATGTGCACCTCATGTTAACATTCTGTATTCAACCATTAATGTGTGATGTGAGTCAAACTGCAACATTTGAAAGAAGCTGAGACTCAAGATCAAAATGTTTGCGCTAAAATCTCGTACTTCTGTCTTGGTTTCTCCCCCACCCACAGTGTGTTTTATATTTTCCTTAGCTGTGAGCAGCACCTCCATTTCCTTTGTGTGGGAGATGAGAATCCATCAACAGCACTCTAAAAAAATCTACTGTACTCAGGAGGCATGAAGCTCTAAGTATTCTCCATAACTTTTTGTGATGGGAACTTTGTGCTAAATCATTATGTTGTGAGGATTTGAAATAAAACTGTGTTATGCATTTTCGATAATGGTGCACAACTGGAATCTAGTGTATGTTGTTCTGCAGGAAGGCTCATGTTCCCAAATATGTAAAGGAAAAAAGTTTTGATGTTATCATTACAAAGGAAGGTAATGTGCTGACATTATTTTTGGGTGAACAATTGGGTGAAGTGACTTCCTGGTGATTTATCATCAGTGATGTTGCTAAGCAACCAGTGGAGGAGCTGCACAAATTGGAAGAAATGATTACAAATTAAATATACAAATTATTGCATCACATTTTTCCTTTAAGCACATGTTGAGAAACTACATGTTAAATACTTAGTTTGATGGATGATGTCTGAAGTTTTTTGAGCTTTTATGAGTGTTGATTATACATATATGATTTCTAATCATGATGTAGCCAAAGTCATTGATTTTTTATAATACAGAAATCCATGTAAAGTAAAAGAATATCCCAGACCAGCAGACGAGCATCATGTTGTTAAACCAAGTAGGCAACACAAGTTGATGCAGTGTTTTTAACTTTCATACGACCAACTCTCTAATCATACGCTGTCCTGAGCTGTTTGATGATGTGAGTGGTTACAGATCATTAACATATTTTCAATCACATAGTGTGAATGCAATATAAGCCGGGCTAAATGGCTTTCCAGACATGAGATCGACTCTTTTGCTATTTCTCTTCCAACTTTGCTTTGCTCAGTCAATTCTGCAGAGAATGTACTTCAGTCTTAACGTAAAACCACCTGTTAAAGTAATTCTTACATGCATATACATGCCATTTAAGTTGTAGATTTGATACCAAGGGGAGCAGGGCATTTTCATCTAAAACAAACACATTTTAGTCAAACACAGTCTAGTTTGGTTTTAAATTGACAATGTTTTTATTCTCAAGCATATTGTGAGTATTTGCTTCAGCACCAAGGCTATTTATGTGTCTTTTTTGGTTCTTCCACAGCATTGAATTTGTAAAAACCTTTGCTAAGTCGGTTGTGTTAATGCCTCAACCCCATTTCTCACAGGCTGTGATGGAAAATATGCTGGATAATTTTCTTGATAAAGTCTTAACAAAAACTAATGGAACCTAATGGTGAAAAATTGCCATTGTCAAGGCAGCCAAAATGATATGATCTCTCATCATCACAACACAGTAATGTGCAGGTCACTCTGCCCTTGTCCTTTTGCCTTCTGAACACACAGAGACTCACACTCACATCGACAGAACAGGCAGCACCTTTAAAGAACTTGTGAGTTAGTCATTTGACATTACTTTCAAAAAATGTTTTTTTTTATGTATTGGTTTTTCAAAAATCATTTTGATGCCTAAAATACATAAATGGTCAGTGATTATATTTAAAATTTTCCAAGCAATCATGTGGCTTTTATGCCTTCATCCTCTTTGTTGCCGCCCCTTCTGACTGCATTGATTCCTTTGCTTTAAGCAATGTAATCTTCTGCAATTTTATCACTTGGGAAAAATAAGGTTCCATCTCATTAATGACCATGATTAGACCACGAAAAAGGTATCCATAGAAACAGAAAAGGTTGAAATCTTTGGTAGCTTTTATAGTTTGATACCACAAAAAACTAAAATTCTTCATTCTATAATCAGATCACTCTTTACAATCAATGCTTCCAATTTGTTGTGTGACCAAAAAGGATTTTTGCCAATTTGGCTATAATGTGGGGAGAGCTAGCTGATCCAAGTGTCTTATCTCCTGGAGAAAATGTTCTCAGTTGGAGCTGAGACATGAACAACTCTGATATAATTTCCTGTTCTTTTATTCAGTTGGTACATGCAAGAAAGAGCCTTTCTCTCAGTCTGTTCTCAAGTTTCAGTGTTGATGCTGCTTTTTAAGAAGGGTCTGATTATCTATACATGTCTGATGCATTAGAATGCCTGAATTATATTCATGATTAATACTTATTTCGGACTTTGCTGCTCTGCCATAAATATACAATACAATGAATACTAAACACACATTAACTTATACATAGCAGTGTTTTGACAGAATTAAATCTTTTCTATTTTTCTATCTTTTTTCCTGAAAAACACACCTCTACAGAAGGAAATTTCAATTACCAGGTAATCTATGGTACACTCTGGTTCTTCTTCAAAAGTCTCAACAGCAATCTGTGAAACACATTTGATCTAGAGAGCAAGGTTTTCATTTTTTTTGCCTTTTTAGGCTCATAATTGTGCTCCAAAATTGACTTCCCTTCAAGGCAAAGAACCAACAAACTCTATCGTTAGAATCTGTTTTTTCTCTTTTTTGCTATTACCTAGTTTCGAGTATTTATTTCACTTATTGGGGTTGAGCAAGACTACATCTTTCCTGATTTGGCCAAAAATTTTATACAAGGTGTTTGACTGTAAAGTCTTACTGATATTATTTTTAGTACACATGATTAGGAAAGGCAAGTTTATTTGTATAATATCATGTACGAGACAATTCAAATTGTTTTACATACATTTTTAAAAGCATTACAGTAAGGTGCAGAAGAAGTATTAAAAAGTACATGAAACTGTATCAAAAGAAACAAAGTCATATTGAGACACTGCAAAAATCATAAAATCATGTGAAATAATCAAATTCAAATGATTAAAATATATATAAAATATATTGTGCAGAATTCCTGCATCGGGGTATGAGAAAATGTTTTTAACCTGCATTTAAAAGTGTCTACATTTGGTGAAAGTTTAATCTCAACTGGCAGTGTGTTCCACTTGTTTGCAGCATAACAGCTTAAAGCTGCTTTTCCATATTTAGTCTGGACTCTGATCTGGATATAGGAGCTAAGTTTATATTCTCTGAACATATCACAGATGTATACTGGGTCTAAACCGTTTTTGGGATTTGTAGTAGTTTTGTAGTATTAGCCTTACTGGAAGCCAGTGTAAAGATTTTAAAACTGGTGTGATGAGTTCAGATCTCTTAGTCCTGGTTAAAACTCTAGCAGCAGCGTTCTGGATGAGCTGCAGATGTTTAATGCTCTTTTTTGGAAATCCTATCAAAAGACCAATACAGTAATCCAGTCTATGGATGACTTGTCCTGGTCATTTTGGAAGAGAAAACTTTTAATTCTGTTGACGTTTTTGAGTTAGTAAAAGGTCTTGGTGTATCAACACTCTAAGGTTATGAACCCGGTCAGTGATTTTAAGAGCCAGAGTCTTCATGTGTTTACTAATGCTGACCCTCTTCTGTTTTCTACCAAACAGAATAATCTCAGTTTTGTCCCCATTTGATTGTAGAAAATTCTCTGTCATCCAGGTGTTTATTTGCTCCAGACACTGACTCAGTAAGTCTGTTGGGCTGCAGTCGTCTGGTGAGAGACACATTAAGTTGTGTATTGTCTGCATAAGGGTAACAAGTTTATTATATCTATCATGCTTTCCTATGTTTGATTTTAAATGCAAAATCTCTCACTCATCGCTGCATTCTCTATCACTCATTTGGATGGACATCATTGACCATTCATAAACAACTTGTATATGTTCATCTATAAAGCTCTGATGGGCAAAGTCCCAGAATACATCAGCACCCTTCTTTCTGTCAGCCCGGTACCATCTGTGGGCTTCCAGGTGAGTGCTCTTGAATGTTCTCCAGGTTTGGACAGACTTTGGTAAAACAGTGTTTTCCTGTCCCATGCTCATGGAATAATGTCCAAAAAGCCTCTTAAAATAAAAACTCTCATGATTTTAAGAGGACCATGAAGAATGGAGGGAAGGAAAAGTGATATTGCTTCTCTTGAGAGGCCACTGTGCTTGAAAACCTGTCCTTCTGTTTTATTGGTCATTTGTGCATCATATGTTTTATGTAGTTTTGATGTTTTATGGATGCTACCTTGGCCACAACTCCTTTGTAAAAGAGATTTCTGTAATGTCAGTGGGACATCTTCATTAAATACAGGTAGAATGAAATAAGAAAGAAACATGAAAACATCCATCAGAAAAATGCCCCAGCCCAATTTTCAAACCTATGCTAGGCCTGGTTCTGTATTCTTTTCTTGTCTTTTTTCTTTTAAATGCAACATTTTCACAAGTGATGAAAAGCTACAAAACAATCAGTACACAAAATGGGCACTGCATTTTCAGTTTATGCTTTCAGCTGTTAGATGGGAATTACACACTTCACAATGTTTCATCCAAACAGACTTCAGATGGTTGGAGCAGTTGGTAAGAAATATGGCAGATATCCATGTGAGGTTGTTGAATCCTCTCTGAAATATACTAAAAAGGATTGCCTTAAATTTCTGTGATGATTTACTTCATTTATGATAAATCAAAATGTTATCCCATGAGGTTTCCATTTGTGCTTCTGAGTGAAGCTTCTTGACAGATTTTTGATGCACTGATGAATATATTAAATGTTTCCTAATTCAATCCACCAAACAAATATAAACTTTTGTTAAATGTGAACTTTTATACTTTTTTGTTTAAAAATTGAGGACATTTGAAATTATTGAGCTACCAGAAGTTATATGAGGCTGTTGAAGTCACTTTTAGGATTTTTCATGTAACTTTGGTCATTTTAGTGATGCTCTAAAATCCACAGAGGCTGTTCTTCAGTAGAAACCAGTGCTTTGCATAAGCTGTCTTTCTTTCAAAATGTGTTTGTGTTAAATTGACTGTGTCAGGAATAAAGTATTTGCTGCATTTTCTTGCCGTTCATGGGGAGAAATTGACTTGTTTTTTCTCTTTCTCTCAACGGGAGACACAATTTTGAGTGCCAATGAATAAAACGAAAGCATGGCTAATGAAGCAAAAATGTTGACCTCTTCCACAAAAGGCCCTGTGTTTGTTTGGTTGGATAAATGGACATTACAGGTTTATCATCAATTTGCTCCAAAAGCTGATGATTCTCTGCTGGAGAGAACAACATTAATGTTGAGCGAGACAGCTGAAAATTGAAACCTGTTTTGGTGAGTCAGTTTTTTCTTCTTCTTTATTTTCTGGTATAATTTCTGCACTAATACCTCTTTAGATCCAGACTTCAAATTTGGCAGTAAAAAAGATAATTGGAGAAAATAATTGTTCTTAACCATGATCTCTCTCACAGGCTGCAAACATCTTTCATATTATCTGTTTCTGACAATCACTGTCAATGCAGCAGTTCAACAGTACTTTAGAGATTTGCGGTCCAATAAGAGAGCAGAGCGGTCACACAGAAGAACCGGATAATTATGAAGTGAGGTCAGTCTAAAAGTCAAGGGAATAAAATGTCATCATTCTGAATGGGGTTGGGGTTTTGTTTTAATGAAGAGAGCTTGTCAACGTAATTGTTCTGCTTTATTTCTTTTCTTTTACAATGACATGCAATTAGTCAGTCCACTACGAGGGCAAAAAACCTGACTTTCAATTTGGATGGTTTACTTAGTAATACAGTTTTTGAATTAGATAAGATCGTACTTATACAAAAATGTAAACTGTGAGGGCCAAAAAGAAAAAAAATTAATCTTATAATGTATGCCAATGATGTGTGGCTGACTCTGCTGTTTTTACATTTTATAGCGGACATGAGGAATTTACCACATAATCTAAAATCAGCATGGTAATGCAATAAATGAATATACCGCTGCTAAAAATATAACTCAGGTTCATGTGACTGTTTAACAAACAGAAAGGGTATCGATTGAAGTTGCTGAAACAAGCCCTTGAGAATAGATGCGGATGAAGTGAGTTAATCAAAGGAGCAAGTTGGAGACAGAACATCCATAATATTGATGTTCCATAAATAAGAAGCATATATTTTAGCGTTTGATGGGTCTCTTTTTCATTTCAGAGCATGATCATCATCAGACCAAATATAATGTTCACACTTCTTGAAATTGTTAATAGGGATTTTTGCATTCTTTGTGGTCGTCTTGCATTTGTTTGGTATTTTTTTGTACTCTAGAAGTTATATTGACGAACAGGTTTGGCTCTTTAAGGGCTTAGGCCTGTGTCTGTTGGGCCTAGCATGAACCTTTTGAGTCCTGTGCATATTTTTATGCCTTTGCACAAAAATTTGCATACCCATATTAAGATGAATGTATCTATGCAACCACAAGGTCTATTCTAATCGTTTAGAGTCATCATAAAGGGAGATTTGTTAAGATGTGTAAATATGACTCTTGAGGTCCGGTCACTATGCCTCCGATTGATCATGCGCCCTGGCTACTTGGCCACAGGGATATCCCTTTGGCTGATTGGTCAGCGCATGACTCTCACCAGGGAGGCTGGGGTTCAAACCCTGCCTGGGCCCTCCTTTGCCCTGCTACATAAATATCAATATAAATGTTCCTGGTGACAAATGAAGGAAGGTGGCAGATAGTATGAATGAAAAAAGTTTCAGCTATGTCTAAAAAAGCAAAACCTTTTACGGTGAATATCGAATTTGATTGTAGCATTTTAAAAAAACAACAAAAGTAGACCAAAGCGCTGATAAGAAAAAGAAAGACTGATCCAAAGCTTTGGGCTGCTATGATTTTATTTCTCTTTTATGTCATTTTCAGTGCTTCTTCTGCACACTGCAATGCTCTTAATGTTTTATGTAAAGCACTTTGAATTGTCTTACTATAAAAATCAACTTGCCTTGCCGTCTTTAAAATTTTGATTTAAGATTTGTGGTGTAAATGATTTAAAAGAATGGTGTGACCAGCAGTGTCAAGAATAAATATGACACATTTTCCTTTGTCTATTGCCAGCAGGAGGTCAATTGAACTCTGAGTAAAGCAGGTACTGTAGCATCATTTGCCCTAAAACAGTCTGAATTTTTTCCCATCATTTAAACTTTTATCTAAAAAGGACAAGAATTGTGAGTAAACTATTTTCTCAAGAACTCAAAAAAAAGTTTTGAGATTGGATTGGCCAGTTTGGAGCTATCGTATGAATATCCATTTGGAATGCAGCCGTAACTCTAA
The DNA here is from genome assembly GCA_037177055.1 of Atherinosoma microstoma. Taxonomy (NCBI): domain Eukaryota; kingdom Metazoa; phylum Chordata; class Actinopteri; order Atheriniformes; family Atherinidae; genus Atherinosoma; species Atherinosoma microstoma. The sequence goes on along the minus strand of JBBBVU010000022.1, from coordinate 17,758,539 downwards.
ACCTTTATCAAATCATAGTGCAATGATATGTGAACAGTATCTCTGCAAAGCCAACTCTTACAAAGTGAATCAAAACAGAATTAGAGAGTTTTTAGTACAGACAGGTCAGGTTAGGTCTCCAAAATGGTCATTTTGGCACAGTTAGACACCATCTGTTGTCAAAGTCCCCCTATTAGGGGACCTCAGGTTAATTCTCCAACGTCCACATGAGGTTTTAAGTTTTGTATTTTTGCAAATCTTTACTTTGTGGTTCATTAAAAGCAAAAACAGCTGCTATGCTTTTGGTGTAAACTTCATCCTGATTTTCTGATGCAGGAGTGGTTTCAACTCTTCTAAACATCACATGTGACAAACTGGGGCTGGAATAAGGAAGCCAGAACACCCTGGAGCCCATAACCTCAATTTATTTGACATCGTTCAGAACACTGCTAAAGCCTCATCCGGCATACGAAGAAACTGCTTCCAAACAGTGAATGCTCGTTCCTGGAAGGTGGCAAGATTTAGCTTCCTCTGTTTTGATGAAACGCTGCTGCCTGGGCCAATGATAACAGGCAAAACAACATTATTTGTCTGATTAATTTGAAGCTTTAGTACTCAAGAGTGAAAGTTTGTATAGCTTGCAGTCATGGTGATAACACATTACTTTCTCTGCTATGTGCTGAAATTGGACGTTTTAGTCAATAATGCCACATTTGCTTCATTTAATTCAGGAGAACGCAACTATTACAGCCAGAAAGCATTGATGAGAATTAAAAGTAAAAGGCAACGCTGAGAGAAAAAAATGAAAATGTAATGTGATCTCAAAGTTAGACATTGTAGTGCAGTATTCATATGGACGACATCCCTGTCTTTATTGAACCAGACACACAAACACTCATGCACACCTGCAGCAGACCTCTTCTTACAGGGCAGCTGCCAGCATGAGTCACAGCTCAATAGGATAAAACAACAAACAGCAGCTTGTTTTCACTTTGCTATTTTTTAAAAGCCATCAAAGTTTCTCAACAAGCTGTTTCATGAGGTCACTTCACCTGCTGGGAGATGAATATCTGCCATCGACTATGTCTGCTCATATGGTTCACATTGTTTGAGGACAAGTTTATTTGGATGGTTAAATGTTAAATGAAGATGTGCTGATTAGTCCATTGAAAGCACAACTCTCAGTATTGTATGACTTGGGCACACAGGTAGACATGAAAAGGAGAGACAGATTATAAAAAAGGCTATAAAGCTGAATCCAACTGCATACTGGAGATTTGATGAAAAGAATTAATAAAACGAAGCAGGTATTCAGATGGAAAACAGCCTTATGTGTGGTTGGGATGAAAAGCAGGCAAAAAGTCCAGTTTGTGAAACAGATTAACACATTTTAGGGATTATCAAAGCAAGCTTTTTAAAGCTGCATGACAGTGAATAATATTCACAGAAAGGATTTTAGCTTAAAAACGGAAAAGTTATCAATATTTATCTTTCTCTTTTATCCCTTGTTGGTTTCAGCTATGTCTTCCTTCCCAAGTTTATTTTTAGTCTTATTCCCCTCTTTTCTTAATCTTTCTTTTTGCACGTGTAAATGTGTTTAAATTCTCATGTGAAACCCAAATAACCTCATGTGCAACCTAAAATGGGGAACTATAATTGGTCGCCAGTGGGAACCTACATAAATACATGTGAAACTAATGGGATCACATGTAACCCATATGATTTGATATGGTTATGTTTTACATTTTGCCAGACAAAACCAAATGGATTCCATGTTTAATCCTACAGGTTTCACATGAGAATTTACATGGGCTTCACATGTAATTACATTGGTTTTGCAAGTTATTACCATGAAAATTTGCCTAACCCATGTCTCCTATGTGCAAAATGTATTTCACGTGTGTTTCCCATTGTACTCTACATGTGTTCCACATAGGTTTTAATGCACAAAAGTACATGGTGTCATATGAAATGTGGTTTGTCTAAAAAGGATCAATCACCTATAAAGGGGGAAATAAGGGGTCCATGAGTTCTGAAACATCCTTCTTTCCTCACTGTCTCACTTTCAGCTGCTACTTTTTTCCCCCAACTATACGAAGGTTAGAGAGAAAGGCATAATTACAATTCCATCTCTGACTTCAACCCCATGGACGGCATCATTGACTCGTAACAGTTGGGGTTCTGATATTTCAGTCATGGCCATGGATTTGAACCTCAGTCGGACAAAGGATCAATGAGTCAGACAGACTAGACTGACATACTAAACAACCCCTCTGCCCCTGTACTCCCTCTGCTAACAAAGGATGGAGAAAACTGATGGCAATCTTACTTGGGAAATTAATTTTGGGGGACATTCTTAAGTTAAGGGTAGCTTTTATTTCCAACATCGTCTCTCAAAATGTCTGTTTATGGTGAAAATTGAAACAATATTGTAACTCTACAGCTCTCCTCCTGATCCTAAATGACATGACCCCTGACCATAATCTCCTTGCATGAACATCAAACACCATAACAGTTGGATTTTGTTTATTCACAGAAAGCCAGTTAACAGCAAAAGCTGTTCAGATTAAGTTTAACTTTTAACCGAGTTAAATACAGTTCAGTTCAATCAATCATCATCAAATTCAGTCCAACTCAGTGCAATTTGATCTCATTAACTATAATGCAGTTGAATTCAGAATAATATTGCCAAAATTGGCCTCACTGAGCAGGGACCTCCAGCATGCACTGGGGTGGTTTTCAGAGTGGGAAGGAGCTGAGATGAAAATGAACACCTCCAAGTCTGAGATCATGGTCCTCAGTCAGAAAAGGATGGATTGCCAGTTCTGGGTTTGGAGTAAATTGTTACCTAGAGAGGGGGAAGTTAAGGTATCTCAGGTCTATGTTTCAGCCCTAACCTCCTGTTTTAAGCTGTGGGTAGTAGTGAAAGAGTGAGATCAACATTACCAGTGACAGAAATGAGCTTCCACTGAAACACGTCTGGCCTCACCCTTAGATACGGTGAGGAGCCACAGCTCCACTGCTCCTCTGCATCATAAGCAGCCAGTTGAGAAGGTTCAGGCATATGGTCAGTATTCCTTGTGGATGGTTCCCAGGGGAGAGGTTTTATTTTAGGCTTCTCTCACTGGAAAGAAACCTCATCATAGATCCAGGCCCTGCAGCTTCCCAGAGATTACTTCTCTTGACTTCCTTGGGAACACTTCAGAGTCCCTCGGGAAGAGCTGGAGAAGGTGGCTGGGAAGAGGGAGGTGTGACGATCTGTGCTCAGACTACTGCTTTTGAGGCCTGGTTCCAGATAAGTAGTGGATTTGATCTGTCCTGAGCCTGAACAGGTTGGTCACCTCTGAATTGTGTCAGAAAAGGTCAATTGTTCTTATCTTTTGAATAATCCAAAACAGAGGGCCACGGTTTTGAGTTTCAGTTTAAAGTTTGAGTTTTTGATTTTTCTCCTATTTATTTTGTGTGTGTGTGTTTGTGTGTGTGTGTGTGTTTATTCTGCCAGAGCCTTTGCAATTGTCCCCACCTGTTCATCATTACCCCATCAACCCCAGCATGTATATCTATAATCTTGTCTCTAACGCTTTCCTTTTGTCAGATTGTCGTTTTTTTTTTCTCTGCCAATTTCTCTGGCTTGTTTGTTTCCTCACATTTCTTTTTTGGTTGCCTTTGTTTGGATTTGTTTGAACATTGCTGGACAATCTTACTTGTTTTATCTTCGGAGCCTTTTGTTAGTCTCTGAAAGTGTAATCATAATTCATTTCTTTTTGCCTCACCTGTCACCATCTCATTTGGGTCCTCATTCTGCACTGATCCGAAAACAGTCATTGAAGCTCAGCTGGATCGTTGTGCATTCGCCTGTGACAAATCCCCATCATGAAAAACTCTTCAGTGAGATCTTCACTGTCTCATCGGCACATTGCAGAAGTGAAGTCAGATCAACCGCCGGGCTGAACTATGTCTTCCCAACAGGAAAACAGATAGATATGATTGATTTGCCATCAAAAACAGCAAAATGGAAAAACCAAAATGACTCCTTTTTCCGGAAGAAAATGTTTATGAGTCCTTTAATCTGATTTCAACAGAAACGTCAAAACAGACTCATTGATCATTCTGCTGTGTTTACATGATACAGGAAATCTAGCAAATTGTTGCTCAACAGCATCTAAGTTTTGTGTTTATCCAAATAGATGAGTCATCCTGCAAGTTGTCTGTCACCAGTGTCTTCAACAGACCACCCAGGAGGTAATACACACACACACACAAACATACACAAATACACACAATGTTGCTGTCCATCTTGTTTTGTGTTCTGCTGTCGATTGTTTACATTGCTGCGCAGAAAGCAATTGCAAGTTATGAAAACAATGAATGAAATGTCACTATTAATCAATGTAATTGTGGGACATTGATAGAAGTAGAGGATGGAGATATAACTGATGATCTGGTGCCAAATGCGCGTCTGCTGGTGCCAAGTTTGAGTCAGCATGCAGCTAAGGCGCCATATGACTTTGCATTTACGATCTCGATGTGTGTTTGTTTTTAATACCCTGTCAGGGATGATTTATGTGGATACTTTGAGGGGTGTTTTGTTGAGATTCACCAGCATAAAATCAGGTGGCATTACCCATGACAAAACTGAAATGAGCTTATTCTCCAGCATCACACTGGATGCGCAATCACACTAACAATGGATGAGTAACCTATCATCAGGAGAAGGGTCTTAAACTGAGGGAGACAAAAACAAATTGACTCTGGTTGAGCAGTTTTGTGTATTATTTTAATTGCATTCCTCAGTCTTTTTGTTCGGCTGGAGTCTGCCCTGAAGACATCTCTGCTCATCATTTATTGAATAAAGTTATTATTATTTAAACTGAGCAAATCATTTTTTATGTGAATGAACAAGTGTTCACTGATAGCTGTAATTATGTAATATATAATTTCATATTACATTTTTGTATTATTGATATAATATATGCATTACCTCGCATTTTCCATTTTCTTGAAATCAGGTTAAATCAGATTTTTGACAGCTCCTCAGGGCAGGTTAATGCGATCAGCTACAGTATGCTGTAGTGCTAATGGGACAGACTAAAATGTATCAGTAGTACCTGTAAGTCTGTATGAATCCTGTTAAAACTTTCCATTTATTAAAAAAAACACAAAAAAAAACAACCTTTAGTGGCATTTAAAGTGGGTTGGGTATCAGTCTACAACTTTCCCTCATTCATTGAATAGCGATCTGTGAATTTGTTCATTTGGTCGTACCCACGTCTCCACGCACCAGCTGTTGACACTGCCAGTCGTCTCTGCTATTGTTTGCAAAGGCCAGTTGCAGTACTGGGACAAATCAGCTGTATATATTTGAATGAGACATGGGTTGTCAAAAAGAAGAAGCTAAATTTGGTAAGATTATATACTGTATGAATGGAAACATCAAAATGGTCCCAAAAATGGATGTAAAATCCTGTTATTAGTTGCTCTTCAGATTCAAAGCAAAATTAGTCAGCATGAGCATTGATGGCTGATTTTACTAATCATGTGTCTTTAAAAAAAAAAGAAGAAAAAAAAAGAAGCATTTTAAATGGGGCAGGACATTAAAACTTTTGTTCTTCAGTATCTGCCTTTACTGTTTACAAAGATATTTCTTCCCCAGCTGCTTCGGACTTTGAAGCCACTCTCAAGGGTTTAGAAAAGTTCTGAAATATATAGTCATTCTTTAAAGTGCACACTGTCCTTGGGCACAGCCACAGGCATGAAACATCCAGTTCAGGTCAGCTATCAGGCCATGGTCTCATGAATGTTTTTATACCAGAGGAAAGGCATTATCTGCTAAAAAACTTTTATAGGTAAGTTACATCTGCAGGTTACGTTTGCTGAGCTACAGGCTCCTTCCTCAGCCTAAAACCCTGACATGCTATCTGTGTTTTGAAAAAAAAAAAAAACTTCCCATAACTTTATCCCGTGCATTCCCGTCATCACAGTTTGAAACTTAAATGTGACAAATTTGTTTATTAAGCACCTTTTGCTTGATTGATTTGATTCCACAACCTACAGCTTTACTGCTTCGGTTCATTCTGATTAATTTTAGAACACCAGAAGGCTGTTGTTTAATTAAAACTGCATAAAAACCCACAGTAGATTCATGTTGAGGACCAAACAGTAAACAGACCCAGGTTGTGTTTTGAATGTCCAATCATTAACTCACTCACTGACTTTAAGGTGTTTAATACATAGACGACTCAGTAATGGTTTTATGTTAACCTGCACACTGCAGTGGGTAATGTGTGATGCTTCTCAATGTTATCTATTCATCTATTTGTCTTTTATTCTTGTTTTATCCTACTCAGGATTAGATCCTATCCCGGCTGTCATTGCAGTAGAAGTGGGATACAGTCTGGATAGGTCGCTTGTCCAACATGCAAGCACATTGACTCTTAGAATCAATTCAGAATCACCAATTAATCTAAATGGCATGGTTTTAAACTGTGGGAGGAAGTACCTTGAGAGAATGCAAACATGCATGCATGGAGAGAGAAAACATGCAAACTCCACAAAGAAAGCCCCCCCCCCCCAGCTAAGGTTAGGGGCAGGTGACAGTATTATAATTAGTATTGATGTTATCATCATTAGACATTCAGTATTATTGTTTCATGATGCTGTGCCCTTGAACAGGGCCTGAACTGAAAAATAAATAGATGGGTAAATGGAAATATAATGCGTTATCATTATACAAACACATCTTTCATGGTCAGAAGGATAGCAGTGGCTGGGTAACTAGGGCAACAACCAGAGGAGACTGAGTTGTACAGTACAGATGCAGTCTGGCTAAACAGGTTTTTCAATAAGGGGATCAAACTACTGGAATAATCTTCCCAGTGAATTAAGAGAAAGCACAGCTATGCAATTTTTAAATCCAAACTTGAGAGATGGATCAAAAGTAATCCAACTTGTAATCATGCATAACAAGCCTATTACTGCCATTTTAATTTTAGTTGTTAACCTTATTATGCTGCTTTTATGTTACCATTGCATTTCTGTTTTGTAAAGTATGTACTGTATGTTGTTGTGTTGACCTGCCAGGGGACTGCAGATGAAAATGACCATATTTGCTAACTCTGGCACATTTACATTTCAAATTTAAACTGAAATGTTGAGTAATATACGTTGTCCATTTTGAAATAACCTGGATGGAATAATGAATAAATGGATGCATAATCACGAGATGAAGTTTGTCAATCATGGGTCAGTTATTGTTGTCTTGGTTTGATGAACCACATCCCTACATTTTTTTATCAAGGCAGCAACAAGTTGCCAGAAACATCTCCACCTAACATTCATCAGCCATTTCCAGTGTGCAGATTCCCCGCATGTTCAGTTATGAAGTTATGAAACTTGTAAGTCATCTTCTGAGAGGTAGCCTCATTATATTAGAGTTAACAAAGTAGTAATTTTCTTCCTTCTTGATTTGATTTCTGCTGAGGTGTATGCCTGGAGGAGGTGCTGATTCTCATATTACAGATATAGATTTGAATAACTGCCATGTACAGCCATTACAGGGAAGGTAATGGCCCTGTTATCTCTGATAACAAGAGCAGGAGGACCCTGCTTTCTGGAGTTCTTGCCCTGTCAAGCAGGCCACCATTCTTTTAGTTGTGTCAGATAATGACTTTTACGTTTTACGCCAAATCCGATAATGCCATTTATTTTCGTAATGAAAAGAAGTTCACAAAATGCTGCATCTTCACAAAGCATCTGTGCCAACACTATAAAATGTTTGGTTATTATATAATTGGAGCTATAATCACAGCAGTATGAAATGAACCTCTAATCCACTCAATACGGAGTTGATAATAGACATTTTTAGAAATTATTTAAGTTGACAGCGATGCCTCACAAATGTCACAAATTAAATTTGTCTGCTCACTGTTACCATGGAAACAACTAATTAAAAGCCGTTTTAAAGAGGTTGAACCAGCTTCCTGAGGTTAGAGCTTAAATTCGAGCAACGCATATAAACCCAACCAGATCTCCATTACTGTAACGCATCCTTCAGAGCTCACATGGTGATCTGCTGCTCAGTAAAAACTAAAACCTCGGCTGGGTAGAGGCTTGTACATAATAGGCCCACAGAATTTTAATGTTCTCTCTAAAAATATTGAGTCTTACAGCAAACCACCACAGATTAACTCTAAAGCGGATTAAAGGTAATTAAGGAGATGCTATGTTCATAAATACTCTATAGGCCCATTATACAGTGGTGTGCAAAGACTGGGTCGAATTTCTGTCAGTGTGAAAAGCAAAGAGTTTTTTTTTTCTTCCTAAAGTCTTGTTATGTTAAAGACGTGTTTTATCAAAATGAAAAAAAAAAAATTTAAGAAAAAGATCTTTCTCAGTTAGAAGAGGAAAATGATCCAGAACACATGATTAGTACAGATTAACGCACCCTTTCATAGCCTGTAAATGTTTCTTTTTTGTGTTCCTTTTGGTGCCTTTTTGCTTAATGTTTCAGCTCTGTGGTTCTTGTTGAATGTACTGTTCTCTTGAGTTCTGTCGGACAAATCTGAGATTTTTAGGTTTGTGGACTGTCAGCGTTTTCGTTAAGGTCATAATCCTGTACGTAAAAGCCATGCTCTCTTCAACTTCACCATTTTTGCAGAAGGTGGGATGTTTGATTCTGTTCTTCCTCTGCCAGGTATATGTTTGCCATCTGGCTGCTGTTCAGGAACAAAACAAGAAAGATCCATTCCTGTGTCATAACCTGGTCTTATAGATTTTTTATTTATTTATTTATTTTCCTATCTAACCCTGATTAATGGCAGTTTAACATCCAATCATAACCATGTGACTGATAACATTTCAAATACCAATACCTAAACAGATGTTAACATAGTACAGGTCCACCACCAAACCCCACCTTTCTCCACTTACAAACTTTTTGCTTGTAGAGCAGACACACTTTTCTGATTTCTCCCCAGAATTGCTGTAAGACTGTATTCTGCAGTTATCACATGAATGAAAAAACAAAAAAATAAAAATAAAAAAAATAAATAAAAACAAAACTGTTCATATAAATAGTTAATGTTTCTGAAGGTTTCATGAACATCCTTGGGAATGTTACATTATTAAAGAGGCGTTCCACGAAATCATCAGCATGAAATTGTGTACCTTTGTTTTCCAAATACAACTTACAAAAACTTCTCGTTTTGATGTCATCCATTAGAAAAGGTTTTATCTTAACTGCAGGATATCATGCAGGAAGTCAGGGGTTTCTGGCCCAGAAAAGATTGAGCATAAACACTTAATTTTCCATTTAATTTGGATCATTTTCAGCCATCATTTTCCACTTTTTATCTATCTTACACAAACTGTCGGCTCCATTCCTCCTCTGTTATTATTTTACAAACTTAATTTCTTTGTTGTCATTTTTAGTACTGATAACCGATTGTGTGCAAATTGTTTTGCACACAATTGCACATATGTGATAAATTCACATATGTGCAATCACATATGATAAATTAATGCCCTGTCAGTTTTTTTTGCCAGTCAAAGAATTGTGAAAAAATGTCCACCATGAGGGTTGAATTGAATATATTTATTTGTGTTATACCATTATAGGGTATTCAACATACTGACTGAAGGCTGAGCTATCCAAATCTTGACATCTGAGAGGTTCAAACCTACTTAACTATATTTTTTATTAATGATTGGTGAACATTTTTGTAACCTGTATAAAAAGGCAAAAATCTCGTACAAGGAAAAGAAACTTGTTGATCCAGTTTTAGTCACTTCCTTATTTCTATCTGCAGTCCCTGCAGGTCTTACTGCTCTTCTTGTTAATGCTTCCAGACAGTTATTATGCTATCTAAACGAATAGAGAGAGATTTGTCAGTGCCATTCTGAAGGCGAAAGGAACATAAAAACAGTATGTATAAATTCACTTGTCGAAAGCTTTAAAAAATTGATGAAAAAGTTTGTGGACTATCCTAAAATGAGGTTTAGAGTGCTGTACTGTGACCAGAGTGGGTGAAGTTATCTGATGGTCATTACCAATTCCTCACCTTCCAGGGTAATCCTGCTTTCATGGGTATCCTTCTCTTTCAAGCTTATGTGAAATATCATCCAAGTCTGTCTGCAACCTGCCACTGCCAATCGGCCTTTCAGAGGTAGGTTTGAGACACGCATCATATAACTACCATTTTTCTGGAATTCACCCCTAAATTTGGATTTAGTGTTCTTTTACGCTTTAATGACTCACCAAAGAAAAAAATGGCAGAATATTCAAATCTTTTGAGTGTGAAGTTTTTTTTTGGCCCTTTAACAAACGTAAAAAAGAAAAAAAAAGAAAAAGTATATATATA
>JBBBVU010000022.1:17727876-17748102 GCA_037177055.1 Atherinosoma microstoma | reverse complement strand
TATTTCAAAAAGTACACGAGTATAATCAAAACTAATTTGCAAATATGTTTATTATTGTCTGTTGTGTCAGAATTGATGTAGTGTAAAAAGTATCCACCAGAGAGCAAAAGACAAGTATCAGACTGTATACAACAGTGGTTCTCAATCTGTAGGTTGGGACCCCCATGGGGGTGGTGAGATAATTTTTAGGGGGACGCCAGATAATTGGAAAAAAACAAAGCCTACATTTATCAAATATATTTGGGATTTTTACCAGGGCTGTCCAAATTAAACCGTTAATGCAGATATAAAACTGAAATTATCACCTTAATTAGCACACTAAAGCATAAACAGTTAGTGCACATGCCAAAAAACAAAAAAAACAATGTATGTTATCTTGGGGGTCATAGCTCAAAAAGTCTGAGAACCACTGGTATACAACAGGGTTTTGAGCTAAATTCTATCTACCATAAAATAATGCAATTGGTCTCAGAAACTATGATATGTTCAGCATTAAAGAGTTGAGTGGCAGGTCTATTACTTAACCAATCGAATTAATCACCAAATAGTTTTAGCCAAACCATCTCAGTACAATGTTGAGATATCCAACATGAATAAGGAAGGTTACAGTGTGTTATATTTATGCATTACCAGAAGCTTCTAGTCTTTGTTATTTTGAACTTGCTGCTGTTGACATGACCCATCTTACCATGAATGCATGGACAATCACATCGTGTTTAATTACTGGAATTTCACATGAATCATGCAAAGTGCTTATGTTTCTCATTGATGCAAGTAAAAATAATGCTTATAGTCTGTGCTTTTTTTTATTGTAGTATTTGAGCAAAGTTTAATGAAATGATATTGAAGAACATGGAGTAGATATAAGTAAAAGTTTTTTGTAAGGTTGTGTCAAATGATGGAATCTTTCTGCTTTGATCATCAACGTCTGATTGATGAGTGAGGAATCACAAAATTGCTCCATTTGTTGCTTTGAAGAAGAAGTACATGTCCTTAAATATGACATAAGGCATATTATAACCTCCTCCACACTGCATCTGCATTCTCATGCAATAAAAATAAACCACAGACAGTACCGGAAGTTATAATGTGTGTAGGTACCAAACAATGCATTCCTTTTATCTTTCAGACGACGTATAGGAGCATTTCAGACATTCAGGCTGAAAGTCTTCCATAAAATAAAAAAATTAAATAACAAAACTGATGACAAAAAACAGATAATTCTCAGTGACTCTTTATCCCTTTTGTCTGTATTTTCTAGTGGAAATTGAGTCATCCTTCTTAAAGTCAAGCTATTATGTAAATGTGTTGACACTGAAGAAATATTGTGCATCTATAAACAAAAGCCACCAGCCAAACAAAATTAATGATATTTTTATGTGATTTCCTTCAAGCGCAGAACATCTTTTATTTATTCATTCATTTTACACTGGACTGAAGAAAATGTTGCTCATGGATCCAACAAGAAAGCAGGACATAGTGCAGCTACAGAAAACAAGAACAGCCTGAAGGATTTGTTTCCACCCAATTAATGAGCTAACTAAAACAGTGTGTCTTGAAGCAGTCTTCTACTCTTTGCACTCAAATTTGAGCCATAATAATTGCTTTAATTTAAATGACACATGTCCTTTGGAAGATAAACATTCCCTTTAGTAGTTCACGCTACTGGCCCAGTAATTCCTGTTCATTGTTGTGTGAAACACTCCCTTGTATATTCTTCCAGTTATATATTCTTAAATATAAAACATGTAAGTCTTTTTAATTAAACATTTGTTGTTTAACAAGAAGTTAAAATTAATTTTTTCTGTTTTTCTTGAAGCTTCACTGAAGCTCTAAACTGGGACAGAAAAAGTTATTAAAGTGACCCAAAGTTGCTGCTAATTTTTTCCCCTCAAACATAAGGTAGGCTGACTGAAATGTCGGGATACAGTTTTTATTAAACTGCTCCCGAAGCCCAGCAACAAACAGGAATCTACATAGATAAATTACTACAATACTGAGTCAAACATAGTTTAACTTAATCGTATACCTGGCTGATAGTTGTCGGTTTTTCTCTTTAGGTTACAGTGAAGTATTATTTTATTTCTGGGTGGACATGTTTTTAAGCTGAAAAAGGACATTATTTTTGATGTGCAGCAATGTACTATCTGAAAGGATCCTTTTGAGCTCCAGTTGAACATCCCAAAATGTGTGCTCCGAATGGTAAAAAATGGTGGAGTACAGACAGCTGCTCAGTTTTAGTTTGATGCATGCCAAACAAGCCACAAGCAGGCATTATGCAAATGTGTTTCATGGTGATGTAGATAAGTGAGGGAAGAAAAACTTGAAATACCAACAAGACATTTCAGAGAGTTCAAGAACAGTCTTCCTCTGTGGGAAGAGGAATCCTGATCATATGTTACACAAAGAGAACAATCGAAACCACAATACAGGTGATGTGTTTCAGTTTATTCAACCTTGTTGGACCAAGTTAGCTCTTTAGCCTTCATATGAATAGAAACTCCTTAAACTTCTTGAGCCATAGGCTCTACCAGCTGAAAGTGATGCTCGCTTGCTTTCTGTCTGATTAAACTAGAAGAAAGAAAAATAAAACAGGTATTAAGTTGCTGAGCAAGTGTCAGAGCTTCCTGATAGGATGATAGTACATTAAAGTTTTTTGAAGAAATTAGTTGTTTTGGCACCATGGTTTGACATTTTTATGTGCTGATGCCCCCCCCCCCAAAAAAAAAAAAAATCATTTCTGTACATCCAATGTATTATTCATGAAATGACTTTGAATATTAATAGTAAAGAAAGATGAATCTCTTGAATCATGGTTATTTCTGAACCTAGATATATTTCTGTCTGCTAGTGAAAATGTAATGAAGGTAATTTCTGGTACCGTATTCTCTGTTTTGTTCACATGTCATTTGTTGGTTGGGCCATGTCTCTGATGAAGTACAACATTTTTAAATGAGAGCAGAGATTTTAAACAGTTACGCTTGTCCAGCTCTCCCATTTGTTAAAGGTAGAAAAACAATATCATATTCAAAGTGCGGTGCATCCTGTATTACAGAGAATTGACCAGAGACTTGTTAGGAAGCATTAGAAGTAGAGAAAATAAAATAATAAATGAGAATCATCTGGATGTGTGTGCCCTAATTACAAGACAAGATGATGTGAATTGATAACATGTGGTAGGATGTGATTTAAGAATAATACATGATTAAAAAGATGATTTGGCTTGATGTAATGCAATTCAAAGCAGTTTAAAACAGTTTTGATAACTGAAATATAGATTTTTTCCCCCCAAAGTAAATAAAACAAATCCATTTTCATAATGTGGAGAAAAAAAAACACTGTCCAACTCTGCTCCTTGGGGGTCTCTGACCTGCTGATTCAAACAGAAAAGGATCTCCACATCACAAATCCCTCAAGTTCTGCATGAGCAAAACCTGCAGGGCAGGAGCTTCAGAGGATCAATGCTGGAGAACTAGTTTAGTTTAGATAGTGTCTTTTAAATTACAGCTCTGTCTATCAGCTCAAGGAAGCCGCTATACTCAGTTTCACTGTATGATTGCAAACTTTTAGCAACAAAAATAATAGATCATTGCCTTTGACCTCACTATGTTTTGGCTGATTGCGATGCCTTACCAGAGAACGTTGCGATATGTAGCGCTACTGCTGTAATTCATTTCTAAACAGAAGGTGAACAAAATTTTGTTTGTGTTCCTTTCTTTTTTATAAAATCCAAATGATTTCCAGAAGTTAGATTTGAAAGCGTAAGCATGTGTTGCATGATCATGGTGGACATTTTTGTTACTTTTACAGCCAGATCTGAGCAAGCAGGCAGACCCACTCCTGAAGTTTTCCTCTTTCTTTAATCAACTTACTTCTCAATATACTTGCGTCACCAAACAATTTATGACACATTATCCAGGTTCTGTCTACCTGCACTTGAGTGTAATTATATCTTTATTAATAAAATTGGGTTCTGATATCTAGTTACCCCTTCAGTGTCTTCTCTTAAGTGACAACATGATCTAATATGCATTTGGATAGAGTATCCTTCTTTTATCATAAGGCATAATTTAATGTTTTCATGGTCCCAAATGTTGCTTTAATCTGCTGGATTGGTGACAAGCAGAATGTGGATCTGTTTGTTGTGCGACTTATCAACTAAAGAATTCCTATTTTTGCTCGTTTTGTGAAAAAAATGTGCATTTCAAACTTTGCTTTCGTTCATCCCTAAGCTCACTAACATCACCTTCTCACGGAGGAAAAAATATCTTCCAGGCATTTACAACTGGACTGTAAATCCCTAACCATTTCTTCCGCCTGCTAGCTGGAGCTTTCTGTAACTTTTAAAGGGAATCATTTGCAGCAAACTATTTCAAGTGAGCGTGAAAGTTATGAAAAACAGCAAGATCAAAGCGAAATGCCTGATGCTTTCAGCTTCAACATAACATTTCCTTCATTCCTGAGTTGTGAAAGAAACAGTGAAAGAGATAAAAACATTTAATGATTGGATGGGTCCTTAACTGAAAAAGCTGTGCTTAAACATCCCTTCATAATACCTGAAAAAGCAATCGGAAATACAAAAGTGATTAAATGAGAAAGTCTTGCCTAATATAGACTCCTGGGATGAGACTGCAGCTAATTGCTGCTTTTAAACACCCAATTTGGAGGCAAGGAGTATGGTAATTGGTAGGAAGGCATCAGATGCAAGTGCATTGGAAAGTGCAACATTCATTCCCCATGTGAGAAAAATGCAATATTGAATTATCACATCAGCATTTATGGTGCAACCATAGCCACAGTTAGTGCAATCTCTCATGTAAATCCTTCATGCTGCTCCCATTAAATGATGCGGTAAAAAACAAATGTGCTGCATTACTGTTAAATTTGTACACAGTCTGTCTGAGATGGTGCAGGATCTTCACCAGCCTTGTGAAGCTCTCTTGTCAATGGTGAAAGCAAACATCACACAAAATGAATAAAACATCCACAGATGTTTGAGAAAACCCATCATTTATATGCTGTATATGAATAAAACCCAAAGACTTGATTCTCTTCTCTCTCTCTCTCCAAACATCCCTGCACTCGTTCATTTCTGGTTTCCAGCGTTTTCAGCTCACCTCAGCAGTTCACCAAAATTACAACAGGTATCACAAAGCTGTTTAACCATTTAGATTAATGCTTGAGTTGTACTGACAGACCCTGGAGGTTTAATTACCTAAATCCATTCATTGTCCAAATGGAAGTATTGATCGGATTGAATGCAGGGATGTAAGGATGTCCTCCAGCAGATTACTTGAGGAGAGAAATGAGGGTTGGAGATGCCACCGTACATTCAAAAAGTTTTCTTCTCTTCACAACTTTTATTCCTGGGTATGGAGATTTTGTCAACCATTTGAATCTGAAGATTTTGTCTTCAGTGTAATTTGTATAATGATTGAAGAGAAGCTGCAGATACTGTAAAGCAAATTAAAGAGAAAAGGCAGATTTTAATGAACCTAAGTGCATAATATCTCAAATTATGTTAAGGAACAGAGTAAAAAAAGACAACACTGACATATTGAGTAAAAGGTAAACAAACTAACAATGCCAATAGACATCAGATTATAAATACACGTATGTAACACAACAGTCTGACAGGGTTATATTATTTACTTTGATCTGAATGAAACAAGCTGCTTTGTTCGCATTTTTTGATGCTTACATGATTGGAATGAACTCAGCTCATTAAAGACATAAGCAGTCGCTTTAAGCTTGATGACAAAGTGGCACTCGGCTTGGTAAATCAAAAGCAGAACATTTACAAGGTTGGAATCGCAGAAGGCTGGAGCTGCAAGCTGACAAAGAGGAAATGTTGAAGGTGAAACAAACTGGAACAACGGTCTCGGGTGATTTTAATTCAAACTGAAAAATAGTCTGAACAGGACTTTGTGATATTCATGCAACAATTGTAGAAAAAGATTATTGAAGAAAAGAAATCTGTCTATTTAGAGTAGATGTTAAGCCGTTTTCACAAATGTTTCTAACTGTTAAAACCTCTCTTTTGTAAGTAGAGGGGTCCCCCCCTTCTGGTATTTTAAATAATACAGGTTTAACTCTCTGTGCAAAGACTACATTGTGGAAATCACTCTGTTTTCCTTACAACATAGAAGAAAAGAAAAACATACCAGGCTCCTTGATAACCAGTTTTATATTGATGTTAATATCAAATTGCATCTGAGTGACTATACAATAGTGAAGAGTAAGTAAAAAGCAGCAAACAGATCTTGAAAAAGGCCCATGCAACTTGCAGAACTACAGGTGTATGTTATTTATTACTCGTCATGTTTCCTCCTGATGTTCCAGAGATATTACTAGGTGGCTTGGTGGAAAATCTATATCAGAAGTTCTCAGCAGATGCTGCAGTTAAATATGTTCAAACATGCAACCACTCTGGAACATCTCTAAAACATTTCAGGAAATGAATGCATGAAAGGCTATGCAGGATTTTGTCAGGCCCAGTGGGATCCTAATTCTTAGCATGATGACTCTAATGACTGCAGCATGTATAGATGGGTTTATAGCCTGTAAACGTTACTGGATGTGTGTATATTATACGGCAAAACCATGGTTGGCAGTCATAGGATTGGGATTTTCTGATGACATTTGGAGTCATTTTGACCCCAAAGGAAATCAAATGATTTCATGGTAATTTTCATTCATCATATTCTCTGAAAATAATTGAGGTTGTTCTACACTATGGTCTTCATTACAATTCATTTATGTCAGATTAACGGTGTACAAAAGATTTGACAAATTATGCTATATGCTTCATCTTGACATCATGTAAATATAAATTTTCATCATTTGTAAATTTTTTGTTGATTTGGTCATAAAAAGGCTATTTGATATTTTAGTTTTGATATACAGGAGACGTGTGGAAGTCTGCTATTTAACTGGCCTGGATTCACAATGTACCTCTGCTCTTGGCGATGGGCTGTGTTCCTCTTTGGAATTTTAAACAATTATCCAACATTTTAGGCAATTAAACTGAACCTTGTTGAATGCTGTTCACCTCTGTAAAGACTTTGAATAGAAATCGGTCTATTTAGAGTAGATGTTAAATGAGCAAAAACCTTTTTTCTTTCTTTTTACCAACATTGCTGAAAGTGATAAAGTACAAAACAGCTATTATAATCAGTATAAAGCTGATGCCTAATTTGTTGTTGTTTTTAACAAATACAAACAAAGATTTTCATTGATTTGTGGTCACATTATGACTAACATGCAATTTTCTAAATCAATAGTTACTCTGTTTTGTTTCCATCAACTCCAGAGAATAAGTGGCCCTTTAGCTTCTGAAAGCTCAACTTGTGACTAACATTATCGTCTTTATTGAAAAACGTCTGGCTGCTGGAAACAGTGTAGTTCTGAGAGGGATGGGAAATAATAAGGCTTTCATTACAAAGAAGTGAAACAATTTAAGATGTTAAAACGTGTTGCAATTTATCTAACAGCTCTGCCAACCAAGTACAAGGTGTAAAAAAGACCGTGTTTCGTGTATTTCATGAAGGCGACACCTTTGTCGACTCACATATGCTAAATGTGTTTCCTTGTTTGTTCCCGTCTGTTCCATTCATTGTTCGGGTGTTCATAAAAAACTGTAACTGCATCATCAAAACTTTTTTCTGTGATTAATCCCCAAATGTCAAATGCATGCAACAATTGCTAATTTAATTTCCAATGGCTGTTATAAGCTGGTTCATGGAAAACTAAACTGGAATGTAAAATTTTATGCTATTAAACGGTGTTCTTTTCAGCGACTATAAACCTTTTATACACAGAATCACAAGTGTATCATTAACCGGCAGGTCCCTCCAACATATTATCACACTGGTGGAGTGCTGTGAATAGATTATTCATAGAGTCTGATAACTGTGTGGGATGTCTGCGGAGGAGTAGGGGTGGGGGCAGGATCCACTGAATTACGACTAACAGCAGCTATAATGTCTTCATCACATTCACAGCAGGGCTTTATTTGAACAATCACAGATTCACGCAGTAACTTCAGATTTTACTACAGCATTAGTAGAACAAAGTAGGCAAACCTTCTGTCACTCTCAAGTGGTCTGAATAACCCCTCCCACGTTCTGTAACGGAGCAAACTGTCCTCTTCTCTACCAAAGAAATTAAAACAGTCACTTTTTATATTTATTTTTACTGTAAATATAGATTTCTCTTTTGTATCATTTAGGTTTTTCTCTCCAATTTAATAAAAAAAAAGAAAAAAAAGAGCTCATTAAAACTCTGATTTTCACATTGCAGAGATGTGAAAAAGACATTAAATCCTCATGCTGAAGAAATAAATCAATCAAACTTTATTAGAATAGAACTTTACATAGAACCTGACTGCAGCACAAAATGCTTTACAGAGTGTAAAAGCCAACCCCCCCCCCCAATAAAAACAGTTATAATGAGCATTAATAATAACATGCTATCCCAGCTCTAGTAAACTAAAACATTTAATCTGGAAAAAAAAAACCTCTATAAGGGGAGCAAAACTGAAGAAAACCTGAGGAAACCCTCTTGTACAAGTCCGAGGAGTACATGAAAATATTGACTTGCTGGCGGAAGTAGAAGATAAGTTAGGAAATAAGTTAGAAAATTGTAAAAATTGCATTGATTCATTTTCCATTAACAACTATTTTATAGAAGGAATATCTGCAAGATGAATTGAACAAGTCTAATGGCTAAGATACACAGATAAAATAACCACATTTTCTACACAATGGATTCCAACTCAGTAAACAAAGCAGAACAATCCCGTGCTGTGACTAATCAAGGCTGGTGCTGTTCAATATTGCACCTATTTTGCACATGTATGTGTACAAGTGCATCTTCTTTACAAGGTTAGCGCCGCTGTTTAAATGTTTTAATTACTTTTTAACTCACACATGATTACATGATGTCAAAGACATCCGGCTTGTTTTGGACAAAACTTTGTGAATGGCTGTTTCAGTAGATATATTATAAATTTATTTATTCAGTATTATATATATCCAGTAAATAGTAAATATGTTAAAGGATTTTCTGAAAGGGATTTTTGTCATTTGGACCAAAAAAAGCTGCAGAATGAATTGAACTCTTTTAAATGTGAAGCAACAGTCAATGCATGACTCTTTGATGAAATGTGGTGCTGCTGAGTTACTCTGAAACAAAATTTGTGGGCATAGGTTACCAAACTGAGTTAATACAACTAGTTCAAGTTTCGTCATGACATGTTGGAAATGAGCAGGCAACTGTTTATTGCTTCATGCTACTTAAGTCTCATGAAATTGGGTCAAGGAGGAATCAAATACAAAACTCCTCGCTGGAGAAGTAAAATCAATGTTCTTTAATACAATCCAAGTTCAAAGACATCCAAAAAGGGATAAGGCAGAGTCATTAACATTCTTAGTAACGACATGAGAAGATAAAGCTGGAACACTGGACACACAAGAAACTCAAGCTGTCAGGAAAGGAGTGGAAAGGATGGAGTATGAATACGCAGACAGGGACACAGGCAATGAGACACAGGTGAAACGCATTAAAGTGGGCAGGTGCAGAATACAGATGAGCAGGAAGTGAAGATGCCTGAAAACAGACTGGACATTAGTGCTCAAAATGACTGCAGAAACTGAAGATCAATAACTAACAGATATTTAACATAACATGGGGTAGAAACTAAGAAACAAAAACATGGACCCTGATACTTTCAGCCTAGTACGAAGTTTTTAAGCCTTATCTTCTATTTCTGATGGGATGTCAACAAAATGTGTTATTTCTGTAGTTCAATCTTTGTAGCATAACCTTCCACAAACTCTACTTAGCTTCCAACTACTCCCTGCTGTCTTGTATTAACAAACAAATGTAAAACAGGTAAGGTAAATGTTAAAGGAATACATTCTTTCTCAACAGCTCTTCTTAGCAACTGTTATTTTATAATGAAATACATCTGTTGTCCTCATTTTTAAGTGACGACCAACAAGCTGCACTTTTAAATAAGCTTGCTGAGTCATAGTTAAGTAGAACAAACATCTCCTTGAGCATGTACACAGTTACAGTACAGCTTATTAAAATTCTTGATGCATTTGGAGATGCTTAGAGCTTTGTTTGAGATTTAATCACGTCTCAAATTAACACAACAAAAGGTTTAAGTATGATGCTTATCGGAGGTCAAAGAAAGACACTCCCTGAAGATGAAACGGCCAGGTAGAGGATGTGGCTGACACCACGTAGGTGCATTAAGCTGTATATCAAGCAAACTAATGCTAAACAGGGTCCTGAAATTCTAATTGTGTTCCTGTTAATCAACACAACTGACAACAGGCAGGGTGAGCTCAGGAGGCCTGGGAGGAAATCTATTAACATACAATATGTTGTTGTGCTTGTTAAAATAATGGGAAGGCTTTGGGGCGGGGGTGGCTGGGGTAGGTGCATTGTTCTCTTCGCTGTTGCTTCAGTTAATTGCAAATCCGAACCCTTTAAAGCTGTATGGAAGTTTATGCAGTTTGACAAGCTTCACAAAGTCTTGAACTCCACACTCTCAATGAATTGTGTCTCTGGGTAATCCTAATTGAACATGTATTGGCCATGCAGCTTACGTTGTTTTGGCACTTATTGATAGCATGCTGAGGAAGAATTCTAATGCGGTTTCTACAAGTAAAATGAGAGATAAACAAGAGTCCAGATCTCATTGGCCTGCCGAGGCCAATAAGACTTGACTTGTCACTACAACTCCCCTAATTGGGCCCTAGGTGAAGACAAGACAGGGCTTTGGGGAGTGACTGGTTTTATTTTTAATCTATTCTTGTAAGCAGTTGCTGTACACTTTTAAATGTTTATGCTTTCTAATGAAAAGCACTACAGATTGCGGACTGCTTTAGGAAGTTGTTTTTATCGCATTTGTAGGACTTTAACAGCATTAGGCTCTCTCAAAAAGACCTTAGAAGCGATTTAATGTTTTGAACTTCCTTTACAAATCTCTGTAAATGGCTTCAAATTATTTGTATGCCAAGCTGTTCAGTTCTTTTTGTGGAGTTTCAGTCACCGTTAGAAGTCCGCTACTCCTGGTTGCCAATAAAGATTACAAAGTTATAATTGGTTATTGATTAATCGATCAATGTTCAGCTTCTTTTCTGGGCTCAGATAAGGAAAAAAGATTATATTTAGAGTCAGTGCTGGAAGGAACTTATTTCTTTTTTTTCTCAAAATTTTTCTTTACAAAGATACACATATCCCAATCAGCCAGCAACAGCTTAGAGTCTGCTCAGGGACTAGAGGTGAACATCTTCTGCGCTGTATGAACGGAAGAGGCAGCACCCGCTCATTGAGAAGACGTTACGTGCTTTCACATCAGTTTCTAAATTTGACCCTTTTAAAAAAAAATAGAATCGCTAGAGGGGTCTGAAATCTCCCTAAATATTGCCAAAGTCACTAAGTTAGCAACATTGCATTATGCATTGCATTATGGCCCATTTGTGCGGGACATCTGTTTCAAATATTTTCATACGATGTCGTCCTAATACTTCCATGTGTCTTTTACATTGCCATGGTTAACCTCCACTAGTGGGCAGTGTTAAGTTCAGAGTTCAGTCCCGTGGTCCAATGTCAATTTCAGACGCCTGTTGGCGGCGGTAATCCACCACTGTAAAGTAGTTTCCAACTGCCCAACAAGCCCCAAACACTCCTTCAAAAGCTCACAAAATTTCTACGGTTGTTGTCCTCGTCTTCATTCTTCTCCCTTCCTCATTTTCCTGTTTTTATTCTTCTTCTTCTGTGATTTGTTTCTGCTCAGCACTGCAAACTATATATATAATATAAAATGCCAAGTAAGATATTCCTCAAAGTAAAAGCAACACTTATTAAACTTTTTCCTGATGAAACTGAAATATCCTGGAGTCATTTAAGCCCCTGCTGGTGTATATGCAACAGACCAATCCAAGCCTGAAGTGGGTTCACAAGTCCAGCTCTCAGGGGTACTGTGCAGGGAGGCTTTAACACTACAGCTCATCCTCTCAGCTAGCAGCAGGGAGTGAAACCCCTGAGGGAAGGCTTCTCCGCCCTGCCTGCTGACCAACAAAGGTAGCAGACGTGTACTGTCACACATGTCCTTCCACTGGGTAGCAAAACCACTGTGGTTACCTGGAAGTCCGTGACCTTTTTAGCCCTTTTCTCAGGATTTTTTTTTTGGCAGGTTTTGACATTTTACCATCTCTGTACCCTCGGGTTCTGGGTCGAACAGAAGAAGTGTGAAACTGTCACAAAGGATGACACGAGGCCAAGACAAAAGTTATCACAATCACCTCTTGGTAAGTGCAAAAACCTTTTCATAAAGGGCTTTCAGCCAAAGATTGTATATTGCAAAAATATCAAGCAACATATCCAATAGTTGTGTCAGCATGTTACTGTACTCCTGAAAAGATGAATTTCAATCCAGAGAGCATGTTTTTTTTATAAGTTTGCAAAGCACCAAAACATTTAAAAGGGCCTTATAATAGTATAAGACAGGTTTCCAATCACAACTGCAGAATAAATGTTTTTTGACAATACAGTTTTTTTCTCCTTTTTTCTAGTTTCACTGCAAAGTTCAGTTCCATTTCATTGGAATTCATTTATATTTATATAGTGCAAATAAATAACAATAGGCATCTTACAAAGAAAACCATCAAATGCCCTTTCAGGAAGCAATTATCAACAAATGCAAAATACCTGGTTTTATCAGGTTCATATACAAGTGAATATCTTATCAAACTTTGAGTCTCCTCCTGATGTCAACATGGATCAGTAAGATAAGCCGGTCTCTCTTACAGACTTTTGTACAGTGGCCCTGAAGTGCAAACCACATCAACAAATTCAAAAAACACATCAACAAATTCAAAAACATTACAACAAATTCAAAATCACTACAACAAATTCAAAAACATTACAAGTGTAGTGGGGTTTTTGAATTTGTTGTAATGTTTTTGAATTTGCAATTGCGTTTTTGAATTCGTTGTAGTGTTTTTGAATTTGTTGATGTGGTTTGCACTTCAGGGCCACCGTACCTTGCTTTCTGCAGTTTATGACTTCACATCGCTGATGGTATTTCCACTTTGTTAATGGACTTTTTCCCAAGATATGAATGTCTAGCTGGTTCATTGTTGGTTTAAAGGATGCAGTCAGACAACACTGGGGATATATATATATTTTTCCCAAGCAATTTTTTGTTTATTTATTAATCACTTCATTCTATACTAAATGAACATTTTACTTATGTCTCTTTGCAGAGTTGTTTCATCTTTGCAAAATACTGCAAAAAAACAAAACAAAAACCTAGACATGAATTGTTTTTTGTCTTCTGAAATGAGCTGTTAACAGACCATCTTTTTAACACAATATCTTTTCTGTTTGTTTAAAGTAAAAATGACAATTTCATATTACAAAAATAGATTAGATAGATAAATAGATAGATAGATAGATGACTGTCTCCAGTCTTATGCATCAGTTTATTGATCCTGCTGGCATTCTTGGAACTGATGCTGCTCCCCCCCAGCACACCACAGCATACATTCATGGCACTGATCTCAAGCAGTGTGCTGCATACATTACATGATCTGACCTTCCTTAGGAAGCAAAGTCTGCTCGTCCCCTTCCCGTACACAGCACCTGTGCTGATCCTCCAGTCCAATCTGCTGTCCAATTGCACAGCCCAAGTATTTGTAGCTGTTCACAACCTCAACTTCCTCACCCAGGTGGGCTGGTGTGCAGGTTTCCTCCTCCTGAAGTTAATAACCATCTCCTTCATTTATGAACCATCTCCATATAAATTACCTATTTCCAAATGTTCATGCAATGTGGTTATAATATCAGAGAGCACTTATATTTCTCCCTCTATCTAATTACAAAGAAAACTGCTTATAATCTGAAAGTCTGCAATATTTCAGTAATCAATTCAATCAATCCATTCTTTATTGTCATTGCATCAATGAGGCATTGAACAACCAAATCGGTAGTACACAAAGTTACACAAATTAATCAACAGAATAGCCGAAAAAACTAACAGTTACTATAAAGTAAGAAAAGGAGCAGGGTGAAGTAATGAGTGCAATTCAGTCAGTGCAAAGCAGACATCACATAAGACATTCTAAAAAGTTTATGATCTAAAAACCTAAGTGGGATAAAAAAAATCCCAAAACAACCAAAAAATAAAAAAAATTAACTATCTGTACATAATGCATCACCAATGTTACAGCTTAGCAGCATTAAACCAGGAAGTGGCCAAGGGGTGAAAATGATTTTTCAGTCTCTGTAACATCCACCTGAGGGCAAACGTACTAACAGTTTGTGTCTGGGTTGTGAAGTGTCTTTCAGAATCCTTGTTGTGTTCTCGGGACATTGGGAGCTTTGCATCATCAAGAGGGAGGAGAGGGCAACCAGCTATCCAGGCTGTGTAGCCTGGATGATCCTTTGAAGCTCTTTGTTCTGTGCCACTGTGCAGCTGGAGAACCATATATGCACAGACAGTATGCACGAATGCTCTCCACTGTACAGTGGTAGAAAGACACCAGGAGTTGGTGCTTCATTGACAATAGTATTTGGGGCTCAATTAATATAACTCAACATATTGTAGGATTTGATCTAATATGCCACAGAAAGATAAAGTTGATAACTTCTATTTTTTTACTGTACATAACCAGTGTCAATTTCCACTCAGAGTGGTAGTTATGGTCAACTTGGAAGCTAGCTGCAGTTGTTTGACTGTAGCACTGGCAGCATCATTGCCAAATGAAGTTTGTCAATGGTGACAAACACTTAAAAAGCACTAAAGTACCATATGCAATACACAATTATAGTCTCATTCTGTTCACCTAGTAATTAGCAACTAGTGCAGATGTACATTACTGAAGCCATTTCTTGACTTTAAGATTTCATTTGTGGCATAATAATATTTCCACAGACTGAACCCCTGGACTCCACATGATAAACATCACCAAAGTAGACAATACACAAAATGCATGTTATAAAAGGCATGTTAAAAAAACAAATGGAGCAGCAGAGTAGGATGGATTGGATGATGCTTTTGTACAGTGAAGGAAGAAGATGTAGGGCATCATAGAGTCCTCTGAGTTTATGGATGGCTGATAGTCTCTGGTAACTCTGCTTGTCTCTGCTTGTTAATGATTATGTGCTGTGGGGTGAGAGGGCAGATTATTAACTCCGTTATTTTGGTGACATTGAGGTGGAGGTGATGGCTGTCACACCACTGCGTGAAGTGTGTGATGATGTGAAAGTCGGGAACAGAGTAAGGATAGCTGTATTGTCCAAGTATTTGAAGTATGTGCCTGGGAGATGGACTGATGCAGTCGTTGGTATAGAGTGTGTACAGGAAAGGACTCAATACACAGCCTTGTTGAGCTCCAGTGTTTTTTTGTTGTTTTTTTAAACTTTTATTCATACAGGTAGTCCCACTGAGACATGCAGTTTCATTTACAAGAAAGACCTTTTTACCTAACCTACCATGCTTGTCTTTGGATGTCTTTGTGGTGAGTACTGGTGATATGGTTGAGCCTATACCTGTATGTGCCACTCTTAGCCATGTAGGTAAATTGGAGTGGGCCCAGTTGTGGGGTGACAGTGGGTAAGAAGAAGTTTCATCAGCAGCTTCTCCAGTAAAATGGGTACTGTATGAGCAACCCAACATTACCTGAAAAACACATGCAAACCCTTCAACTGGAGCAGTAGTGTCGTCACTATCACCTTTGGCTGGACTTGTCACCCTGACAACTGAGCTGACAGGTTTGACAGCAAGACATGACACGGACAGGACCTCTTCACACGCTTCGGTCATCAGAGAAGAAACCTGTTGCTTTCTGTGTTAACGGCTTGCATTTTAACACGGTACGCGCCTCCACCATGTCATGTGGAGTCTAAAGGTGCTCATTTCACAGGTTGTAGCATATCCAGTGATGTGAGATCTTTAATGTTTTAAATATGTGGTAATATATTTATATTGTGATGAAAATAGCAAAAAGATAAATGTAGCTGAGAGGGGTTATGTTCTCCAGAATGTGTCTCCATCAAGTACAAAAAAAATGGGAAAAGAAATGTTTTGAAATGGGTGAAGAGCTTCACCTCTGCTTCACTCAGAGGTGAATATGTCTACATCTAATTCAAGCTGATAAATGGTCTGTCCAATGATTTGGACCACTCTGTTTTTAAAGTTATTTTAAGGAAAAGTGAAAGGATGTCATAACTATTTGTATTCTAGAGCTCCTGCATTTGTTTTTTGATATTACATTCTGAACACATTATGTGCTTCATAAATAAAGGGTTAGACAAGTATGGGTTCCTGAGAGAAGCAAACAAACAACAATTAAAGCTGAGGGAAAAAGTGGAAAAAAATGCATTAAAATGGCCAAGTGTTATTACCACTAGGTAAACCAACAAAATGGTGATGACTGGAAGGCCAAGCAGGTATAAATACTGCCGCTGATTACAGATGAGGTGCAGGTGAAGATTCTGGTTGCCAGGGAAACAGAGGCACGCCTACCACAGCCACAAACCAGAGCAGGGACATGGACCATATTAGAGTGTTTGTTACTTGATTAGATGAAGCTAACAATATAAAATTCCACTTTTTACTCATTTGTTTTCAGAGAACGGGCTTAGAAAATTAAACATATTAACCAGATGAATGAAAAAGGAAAAAATGCACCAAAATATTAGACAATTAAAAGTGGATTGAAAGTCAAGGACAAGGATGGAATACTTTTCCTCAACAATCAGATAACTATACACCAGCTGGTTATATATATATTATATATATATATATATAAAAGCAAAATATTTATCTGAAAACAAAATAGCAATTTTGATGCAGATTTCTTTGATGTGTGCATCTCTTCCACAAACTGGATTTTTGGCTGCGGCTTTGGACAGTTCAAGATGAACATTTTATATAACACACATTTAATTAATGTTACTCTAGTTGATTGAACTGCTCCACTGTCAGGTAAAAGAAGTACACGGGACCTGATCCAACTGTCTTTAAAGTAGGACAGAAGCCAAAGGAGGCAAAGTGCTGCATCAGGTTTGTAGCTGATACCTCCATTAAGAGCTGTGTTACTGACATGGACGTACAAGCCTCCAAGAAGCTCAGCAATTAACTGTGCCACCTTCATTCTCCCCCAGAACATTATACACAACACAGAACCTATGACGCCATGCACTCCTTAAGGGTCAGAATTAGTTTGTGTCATGACAAATAAACCCATGTGAAATTTCCACTTTAAAAGATGAATTCTTTCTAATTTTCATGTTGGCTCATCTTTTAACTTGTTGAGCATTTCAGAGAATATACAACATAAGCAATGTTTTTTTACAGTGCAGATTTGAAAAAGGCTCAGCCGACAACATGCAACTTCGATGGAAGTAGATCATAACCATACTAGACTAGAAGGTTTTAGCTAAACGTTTTGGGTGCATTTGCAGTATAGTCCCTGAAAAAATGCTTGTAGCAGACATCCTGTGAAGTTGCAGGACACACTTCAGTAAAATACTCAGTGAGCTGGAATTAGACCCACATAATGCAACGTTTCCATACAATGCATCATCTCTGCATTTTCAACCTGTTTAAATATTTGTTACTTGATTTCAGATAAAGATCTGCGCTATGTAATCTTACTAAAACCAATTAGGGTTCAGTAAATATGTTTCAAGAATTCCCAAATTAAACAGAAGACATTCCTGTGAGACACATGCCAGAAGTGCAGAGCTAATTAATCCCTGCAATCAGAGGTCTGATGAAATAAGAGCTGAATGTTGCTCCTCCCAAGACAAAATAACCTTCTGCTCGTAATGGCTGTGCAAACTGCACATGAAACAGCTTCAACACATTTGGCATTGTGCACATAAAACACACGTGTTTCTGTTTCACTGAAGTGAAATTCTGATTATGACCCCAAGTGTTTAATGCAGCATGAAGGGATAGAAAAGAAACTTCTCATTGTTTTAGATTGAGTCCTTTTAAAATCTTAAAAAACAAGATGGTTTTTACAAATGTTGTTGACATTGTGTTTTTCACTAATATGAGGAGAAAACTTGATCAAATCTAAGAATGTTTGACACATTTTTCAGATAGGTTTTGCGATCAGTCAATGCATAATGAAAGGCAACTGGATTACAGTCATATATAACAATGGAAATGCAATTTCGCTCATTTCAAATGTGTATTTATCTCTTTAATTTCCAGTATTTTTGTTGACTTTCATCTAATTTTCGTGAAAATTTTGGTTTCAAACAACATAACTTGTCATTTGTCTTCCAGTCTCAATTGATTGCAATAAGAAACTGATCATCACCCTATGAGGGGGATGGCAAAGCAGGAACAAAAACCGTCATTACGCTGTCATTATGAACCAATGAAAATGTTAATGATGTTCTACAGTCTGTGTTATAAATCACTTGGCTTTATGACACAAATTAATATGATAGTAATGGCAAGTGATTTAGTGTCAAAAGATAACATTTTGGAAATAATTAAAAACCTTCTGCTGTTTAGTGTTAACCGCTAATTTACAGATGTTTATACAGCAGCTACCTGCTGTGCCTGCATTATCAGTTACTCCTTGTTATTTGGATGGAAGAGAGACATGCTAATTAATGTATGTAGCGTCATCACACTTTGATAGTAATATTAATCTTAACATTAGCATTAATATTAAGAAAACCTCAGAGCACCACCCTACTCTTTGATATGGAAGCAAGGAAAACCATTAAAATCTTATAACCATTGAATAAATCAATTAGATAAATTAATCAGTCTCAGGATGCTTTACATCAGTTCTCGCTCGAATTGACCTTTCATGATACATCAGAAAAACCACAAACAACGACAAAGGGACAAAACAAACATGAAACGAAGGTAGGCAACTATGATCAGTCAACATCCATGTGATAAAAGATGTAAAATAGTATGGAAAATTAAGCATAAATTAATTAATGTGCTATTAATCAATTAATGTTCAAGAGATTGAAGAAAGGATTTCTGAATCCTATGGAACTAAGTTTGAGGGTCTGTTTAAGACGTAGGCCTAGACTAATTCTTAAGGAAGGACTTCATTCGCTATCACCACTCTTGTATGACACCAATCATGTTTCATAGCACCTGATGAGAGGAGATTGACCCTGTCAGCAGATCCGATGTTTCACTGAGGTGATTCACGCCCGGTTCAGTTGGACTGATCCAGAAACCAAAGGAAGCAAAGTCAGGTGGATGACTCTTTCCGACGCTCCCAGATCCTGGACGTTTGTCCTTGACACTTGCGGCTTGTCCAACCTCAGGATGGGATCTGCAGGCTCCTTTATCTCCTACTTTCTCTCGGTGGCCTCCCTCCAGAGGCTGCAGGGACTGGTGTCAAAAGGCGGTGGATAGCGAAAAAGAAGATCTGCCGAATGAATCACCAAAGTGATTTAAACTTCAAAAATGTCTTAGATTTGAAAGCCGGAAAAAAAAAAAGAAGGACTCTTGTGAGTTAGTTGCCAAAATTTGTAGTTAACTGTTAATAAACTTGTGCCATTGTTAAACGAGAAGCCCGGGCGTGTTACTTGTTGCAAAAACAAGTAACCTGTGTACGGCAGAGGTTAAAACTTAGTTACAAAAGTAAGATAACAAAATGGACTCAAAAACGTAAAGAGATGGATTCTCCATCCATGTGGGTTCGGTGCCTGACCATCCTCTTGGGCAGTTCTCCTCTTCTCTGCATCTTTGTTCTGTTCTACTTAGTTCTGTCCATTTTGTTGTAGGCCTGTAACCTTCTGATCTCTTTCTGTACTCATCTGTTCTTACATAGTACTGCTCCATACTCAGTCTTCTCTGTGTTACTCTCTGTCTCTCTCTCTCTGGCTCTAATGCCTCTGATCATGGACTATGTGTTTGGAACTCGTGGGCCGAGCCCTCAAGAAGGTGTGGCTGCTTTGCTTATCAGGGCCCTGGTTTAGTGTTACAAACGTTTCACCAATCTATATCACACTGAAACATTTGTGAACATCTGTAAGTTCTATGTTAAGCGCATTAGGATTGGTGCACATGTAAAACATTCATCAGTCTTTTAAACAGAGTTAAATAACACATAAATGATAGTAAAGCAAAACTTAAAAAGGTAAAAGATAAAATGAATAATACTTGAAATAAATGAATCAAATAAATTGATTAAACATTGTCAAATCTTC
>JBBBVU010000022.1:17716748-17727776 GCA_037177055.1 Atherinosoma microstoma | reverse complement strand
TATAAAACGCCCAAATCGAGCGAGTAAACATCCAGTGTCTGGGCGTTGAAATGTAGGCGCGTACGCGATTGGAAGCTTGCGGTGTGAACACAGGGTAAGGAGGGGCTTAATTCACTCTCACCACTCTTATATGACACCAATCATGTTTCATAGCACCTGATGAGAGGAGAATGATCCTGTCAGCGGATCCGATGTTTCACTGAAGTGACTCACGGCCAGTTCAGCTGGACTGCTCCAGAAACCAAAGGAAGCGAAGTCAAGTGGATCACTCACTCCGACGCTCCCAAATCCTGGAAGTTTGTCCTTAACACTTGCAGCTTGTCCAACGTCAGGATGGGATCTGCAGGCTTCTTTATCTCTTACTCTATCTTGGTGGCATTCCTCCAGAGGCTGCAGGGATTGGTGTCAAAAAGCGGTGGATAGTGAAAAAGAAGATCTGCCGAATTAATCACTGGAGTGATTTAACCGTCAAAAATGTCTTGGCTTTGAAAGCCGGAAAATGGAAAAGAAGAACTCTTGTGAGTTAGTTCTGTTTACCAAAATAGTAGTTAATTCTTAATAAACTTGTGCCGTTGTTAAACGTGAAGCACAGGCGTGTTACTTGTTGCAAAAATCATTAAACATGAACAACAGAGGTTAAAACTTAGTTACAAAAATAAGATAACAAAAATGGACTCAAAATTATGTAAAGAGATGGATTTTCCATCCATTTCTTGGTTCTGTGTCTGACCATCCTCTTGGTCAGTTCTCCCCTGTGTTACACTCTGTTGCTCTCGAACTGCATCTGAGCATCA
Source organism: Atherinosoma microstoma (assembly GCA_037177055.1). Lineage (NCBI taxonomy): Eukaryota > Metazoa > Chordata > Actinopteri > Atheriniformes > Atherinidae > Atherinosoma > Atherinosoma microstoma. The sequence continues at coordinate 17,726,982 of JBBBVU010000022.1, read as the reverse complement.
TGCACCATGTGTTTGGAACTCGCGGTCGAGCCCTCAAGGAAGTGTGGTTTACTCTGTTCAACCAATTAAAAGCAGGCTCTTCTCAGAGCTGGGTAAAGCTCAGATTTCTAATTTGCTTATCAGGACTCTGGTTTAGTGTTACAAGCGTTTCTCCAATCTCTATCACACTGAAACATTTGTGAACATCTGTGAGTTCTATGTTTAACGCATTAGGAATGGTGCACATGTAAAACATTCATCAGTCTTTTGAACTGGATTAAATAACACAAATAAATGATGGCAAAGCAAAACTTAAGAATAAAAGATAGATGAATAATACTTAAAATAAATTAATCAAATTGATTAAACATGGTCAAATCTTCATGACGAACTATCTACTTTCTAAATACAAATAGGAATGATAAACATGAATGTTATTTTGTCAAATAAAACAAACACATGGATATAAATGCAGATTAATAGAAAGACAAGGCATTTGTCTTTCCTTATATCCCAGATAAAACATCTTCTCCAGGTCTCATCTGGAGATGGACTGTAACTGAGGAAAATAATCATCTAATTCTTTAATCTCACCTTTATTGATGTAAGACTTCACGAGTCATATCAAAGAGGGTCTGATCCTAGAAATGATCATTATTTCACTCTGATTAAAGTACCAAACTCTTTACAAAGTTTTAAAACACAGAAATGTGGGTTAAATCTTTGTTCAAAACTCAGAAAGTTCTGGTATACGTCACTGTCATTTCCTGTGGAGAAACACAGTTTAGTTCAGAGGTGGGGGAAAGAGATAAGACTCTGTTGGAAGTTTCCTTTGATGGTTCCCCCATCGTAAATAGAAAGGGTGGATGATCCTGCAGGAGTAAAGGTTAGCTTGAGTTTACCAAACCATTAATAATTCCAATGGAAGATTTGTGTTGTCAAGGTTACTCCTAAATTGTTTGTGAGACTCCACAATTGAGATCCTCTGGCAGACAAAGAATGCTCTTTGAGGGAGAGCTAGTCAATGGTGTCTGTTCCATGCCCACAGTGACATGGAAGTCCATAAAACTCCAGCCAAGTTCCATTTGGTATGTGTCTCTTATCTGGTTCCTGCCAGGGAATATGCTACATGTAGCTTCATATATACCTGCCCTGGAGGTGTTAAGATGTACAGAAAACAGTAACAGACACTTGGATTTCTAACTATAGCAATAATAATACTTGAACAAACATAAATGTTCAAAGGCCATTAAGAGCATTTACAAACTATAAAGTCTGATGATTTGCACTTTGATATGAGTCTTAAAAGGATGATCAGCTCACCGACAGCACTTCAAAGCGATCAAACCCTTTGCTCCTGTAGCAGGTGCATCTGTTTACATCCCAACAAGGTGCTTAATATACCTAGAAAAATATCCAGCATGAGATAAATCAAATGAGCAGTAAAGACGAACTGGAAGTAACTGCTAGAAAATGAAAGAAATTATGCAGTTATTACATGTATAAAAACCATAAGTCAAAAATGCAGTTTTAGGAGGGTTTTGATTTGGAGCTCAGCATGTGTCATTTGGATTCACTCTGTGAGTCTGATGTTTGGAGCTGGCATAGGTGGGAGATGACACCTGTATCCATGGAGACAAGGATGTGGGTTTGGTTTCAGAAGTAAGGCTCTGCACAACAAACTCAGAGGAGAGGTCTTTAAATGATGTTTTTTTTTTCTAGCATATTCAACAAATACATGTGTATAATATATCTTCTCAAGCTTTTAATGGGAAAATAATGATTTAAAAAAAAAGCTACTTTGCTCCGTTAAAATGAACCCACATGATTGTAACTGCACATGTTCTCCATGATAGAAATTCATGATGAATAGCTGCAATTGTTATCCCATCTGGATTATGACAGATTGAGAAAACTGTAGAAAATCTAAATCTAATCCAGTTGAATATGATCCAAACTTGTAGAAGTATTTGCTGATTTAATTGGAGTTCATTTGTTTATATTCATGGACCAATATCAAGTGGCCTCAGAGTGACTTTAGATCTTTGTGTGTTCCTTAAAGGCACCTTAAAGGTGTTTATTAAGAGGGGAAAATGTCTTCCTCCCTTTTTAACAATACATGATTTCCAATTCGGGGTTTGTTGCCAAAGCACCAAGTAAATCTAAAACATATTGCAAAAGCAAATCACTTCCAGTGGTGCTTGCAGAAGGGGAAAAAAGCCTTTGGTTTGTACATGACGATGCACTTCTATCTCCTTGAACAGCAATACAAATTTTACTGCTAAGTTATAGGCCCCCCAGAAGAGTATAATGAAAGCTTCTGAAGACTATGTTTAGCATCCTGCCCCCATAAGACAGTGCTTTCCATGTGTCAGCAAGCTATTATTCTGAGCATAATTAGGATCAAGGTGGATTGAGAAATCAATATTGGGCAGGCAAGCTGAGAGGCAACAATAAAGTTCAATAGGCAACATGAGTGTGTTAATTACTTTATCACTCTTTGTCTGTAATATGTTTGGATGTATAAAGCCAGATTCTTCACTATGTTGTTGTCTCAGTGCGCTTGAGGGGTGAAATGAAAAAAAATGAAAGAGCTGCTGCTTAAAACCATGTTCCAGCTAAATCCTCATTCCTCATTATGTCTTGCAGGAAAAGTCTGATGTGTGAAAACACTTAAGGCGAAAATAGTCTCTGGTTTGTGGCCGGGCTGTCTCGCGTGTATTGGTTTGTTGTACCTGTCTGAGTTTTTTCCTTTTTTCCAAAAGACTTTCATTGTTCACAACATGAACCACCAGGGGCTAAAAAACTGGTGTTATATGCTGTGTACAGTTCAACAAAGGAATAGTTTTCCAAGCCGTGTATCATTTTGTAGAACAGTTAAATTGTTACTGAATGACTTAAAATAAAACATCTGAGGAAAGGGAGAATATGTTGTTTTTGGAGTGCAAAGATATAGTAGAGACTATATTGCTTAAAGGTGCAATATATGACCAATCCGTCTAGTAGTTTTTAAGTCAGTTTGGTGCTGATCCTCAGACTAAAAGCTACCCCTGGCTGCCAATAAAGCCCATTTCTGCTGGATCATAGATCAATGTAACTTTACTCATTGGTACTTCATACTTATTTTACCACTGCAGACAGTGGTCGTTGGATAGAAACACAGGATGTGTGTGTGTGTAGCAAGCATGTCTATCACACTACTGAAACCTAATTACAAAGGTGCCGGGCATCGTTTACAATGAAGCTTCCGTCCATGCATTTGTTTTTCTCCAAATCTGCCTTATCCAGTTCAGTGTCATGGGAAGCTGGAGCCTATCTCAAATGACACCAGGCGAAAGGCAAGGTAAACCCTAGACAGGTTGCGGTCCATCACAGGGTAAAAACAGAGACAAACAAACATGCACACTCTGGTAAAGCTTCCTATCTGTAAATAAGAGGCATGTGTAAATCTGTACCCTTGTGGCATTCTGGGATTTGTAGCTGCATAATTTTAAACCTTTTACAAAAACAACATGTTTTTTAAGAAAACAATGAATGACATACAATTCACAGAAACATCAACATTACATATGCACATTAAAATTCTTGTGAAGATTCTAATTGTTTGGTATGCATTGTTTCATGTCAACCTGTCATTATTAGCGCTGCTAATCTTTGCCAAAAACCAGCATATACTGAGCTATACTGAGTTTGCTGAGGCATTTTAGCCTGTAAATCAAATCTTTTCATATTTTACAGTAATACAAAAATACAAATTGAGTGTTTTCAAATCTAAAAGTCATACATTGTGTGGAATAAGCCCTGATGTTTCTGTGGCTTGTGTCAGCTCTTTTCACTAATGAAAACATTTTGTGACACCACCTCAAAATAACATTAATCCTGCCCTGTAGCCAGGTCATTATGGAGTTGTTTGTTCACTTGTCTTCTGCTCAGACATAGATTCATTTATTCTGTTGTTGACTCAACCATTGACTCTGCTGCTCCATCATTTTGGCAGGATTTTGTCATTCTGGAGGTGCCTGGACCCTCATTCATTCAGCTATGTTACGAGTTTCAAATCATCTCCAACAAGGAAGAACTCATTTGTCATCTCTATTTACTTTAACCTGGCTTGACAACCGTTACAAAATGTTATTTGGTCTTGGATTTACCAGGCAGTGCTTCAAATACAGAACCAGTCTGAGGGGAAGAAAACCATAACCAAACATCTATTGTTAAGAATGAAATCAGAATGTGTAGATTTTGGATGGAAAGTTAGGGCACAATTAAACTGCTTTGCTTACAACTACAGTTTTTGAAGGATTTCGATGGGTACATGTTTCCCTCTTTAATTATCTTCATCAAATATTTATACATGCACTGAAATTTTAAACCTGACATGTTGTTCATTCTGTCTTGGTATTTCTTGCAGCGAACAGTGTGAGGCCCCAGCAGGGGAGATAAATCAAATCCAGGAGTCCTACCTACACTTCAAGAAGAATCAAAATCAGATACAACAGGCTGCCTCACATGCTTATCTTATTTATTCAGTGATCAGCAACTGACACCACAGGCTAGTACTCTTGGCCTGACTTAAGCTTACGTTGTCATATCATAAAAGAACTCCAAGGTTTATTTTTTTTTTCTCTTGAATTGATTCATAGCTATATAGTAAAGAAAAGCTTTGAGGTTGTACATTGGTTGGAATGCACGCAATACCAAAGTCCTTGTACTGCACATAAACAGTACATATATTTCAACAAAAAGAAAAAAAAAAGATCACAAAAGCAAAACAGCTTCAGTTAAAAAAATGTTTTCCTCACTTTTAGAAGCTCCTTTCATCATGAAAGCGTGGCTGGCCTCATTTATTCCTCAAAGATGACAGAACGTTGGAGGAAGTATTTTGGAAGTGAACCAGGTTTGATGTTATGTTTAAGCATCTTGTTTAAAACAAAGACCACTGGTTGGCTAACAGAAGCTGTTTAAACACCAATAATCTCTGAACAAAGCCCAGACTTGATTCTTTGACAATTTTACACGATTTCACACATGTGCACACAACAAGAGATTATCTGTAAGACTCATCCTCACAACTTGAATTTTCTGGTTGACGACAATAAAATATCATAAAAAAAACCCACAATGGCATATCCTGCAGCAATTTCATTCTCTGACCTGAAACTGCATTTAGCTCACTGTTAAATTTTTCTAATGAATTTGATATAAGTTGACTAACAGAAATTTCAGAGGTGCCAAGTTCAGACACAAATGTTTGCAAAACAGACAGCAGACTCCATCCATCTTTTATGAATTCCTATATCATTATTATCATTATTTATCACCTTTGGTGCAATATTAGGAATTGTAAATGTGTATATTGTCTTTCTGCTTTTATTGTTGTAAATTCCCTCATTTACGTTTTTTACTGTTTGTTTGATAAATTTAGTCAGGCACCTTAATGGACAGCCATAGCGTTGTAGTCTGGCGCATCTGAGGCAGCCTGGGGTCCTAATTCTCTTCAGTCACCCAAAAAACGTGTTGGGAAAAGTTCAGTATAGTCAGCTTCTTCATTATTGAGAATGCGTTCATGAAGAAAACACCATTCTCAGTCCCATCTACATTGTAAACCTCATCGGATTGATGTCTTCTGTGACTGATGTCCTCATTTCAACTGCTCCAAGTTTATATAAACCCGTAAACTGCTCCCTGTGTCCGCCTGCTCTCTGACCGGAGTCACTGCTGTGGATGAAGCGATCCCAGTGTCATCTATTCAGAACGCACTTTCTTCAATATTTATATTTATTTATCATTCTAGTTTTAAAACTTTTTTTTTTCAGAGACACTCTTATGTATGTTGCCAATTCAATTTTGTTGTAAAGATGCTTTGCAAACTAAAATAATCATAAATGGCTACTAAGCACATCACAATGAACACACAAATGGCCTGTTCAAAGGTATCTATTAGTTTCGTACTTTGTGAAAAGCTGTCAAGAACTGTACCTTAGGTTGTAAAAAATCATGCAATTCTTTCCCCTAGGAAACACTTTTTATTTTCATTCCTTTATTTATTTTTTAAAATGTATTAATTATAGGTTCTCTTGACAGAAGTAATAGGAATTAAGCCAAAGCTTAAGATGTTTGTTGACTGTGAAAGATTGTGAGTCATGATTTGTGATCTGACATGATAACCCGCTGAGCTGATTGAGGAGGATGACCTTCACAAATGCTAATCCAAGGCTGGTGCCCAGGGCAACCTCATTTTGGGATTGGATTATTCCTACATTCCTAATTAGAGCAGCTGGGCTTTGGATGAAGCAACTTGCATTGAGGAGCATCCACGCAATTATAGTTATCACAGGTCTAACAGGCTGCTGTCTGAAAAAAAAAAAAAAGACAAAAAAAGCTGATAAGCTGATCAGTACTGCCCTCAAGTGGCAGTTCTGAGTTCATAGTTAACCCCACGATCCTACGTTGGGTTCAGATGCGTCTGGCAGCGGTAATGCACCGCTATTAAGTTGTTTGTAACCACCGAACATGCCCTGAACATTTGCAAAGCCTTATTTCAAAAGCTTGCGTAATTTCTACAGTTTTGTCCTTGTCTTCATTCTTCTTCTACAGTTTTTCCTTTCCCGTTCTTCTTCTCTTCTTCCCTGAATTGTTTCTGCTCAGCACTGCCCCCGCGGTGTCCGGTTGTACTACTCCGTCTTCTGCGTCGAGTGACAGATGTGCAAGGAGCCTGAAAACACACCAAACACGCGTGTAATCAACGCAGGAGACGGACAGAACTGTCCGTGCTTCTTCGTATCCATCATCTGCATCAAGCATAAATGGGCCTTTAGGATGATTGGCCTCTGATTACTAATTGTATAGAAAACACATAAGTGTATAGCATAAAGTAACTAATTTATTCCATATTTTAAATGTCCCCATTGCACCTCAGTTCCCTAAGGTGAGGGAAAATCATGAAAAGATTTGTGTCACCATTCCTCCACGCATTACACCTGTGTTTGAAGAGAAATTGAAGAGTGTTGACCAAAAACCTGTTGTTGCTGTGGTTCAGTTTATTTGGCGACCCATAACATCAGTAAACACCATGGCATAAGCATGCACCTTATCAACAGCAGACCAATATTTACCCTTCTGAACTGCAAGTAAATGCATCATGACGTCAAACAAGTTTGACATTAAAGACGCACTAAAGAAACTTTTGCAATTTTCTTACCATCTATCGACGGCTAATTTGGCATGTATCTTGCACCCTACCTGTCCTAGGAGCTCTATCCACCCACTATCTTGACTCTTGTTTTGTCCCTTTCTCTCTTTCTTTTCCTCTCTTCCTCTGATAATGTCTTCTCGTGTTTCTTTGCTGAATCAACCATGGTGACAATAGTCGGTGGGTTTATTTTTGTTTGCTTGCATGTGACGCATGGGTAAAGCAAAACTCAGCTGCAACGTCATAAAAAGGTTTTGCGTTTTCTCAGCCTATAACGAGGCTGCTGGGCAGCGACAGCTCCAGAAATGCACATAATAGATGTCACTGTGCCATTAAACAAGTCTGAAAAACAGAGTTTTAAGATCAGTAAGTTACGTAATGCGTCTTTAAATCCGGATCACTTAATCTCATAACTCCACAAATGGTAAATATCTTAGCCCTTAACGGGCTGAGGAGATGTAGGCAACACAGGTTTAGTTGTCTTACAAGTTGTTGGCTTAATCCAAAATCTATTAATTTATAGTTGAGTTAATGCTACAAGTTTTCATAGGATGGAGCGCTAATTCTTTGTGAAGCAGTCATATGAGACAGGCCTGACACATTAAGTGAACAGAGCAGAATCACATATAACTGACCTTGCCATGCTGTGAATACTTCAGTGACAACTCAAAAAATCAAGCCTTCAATCATCCAGCTTTTCAAAATCACTAGATTGGATTGAATTAGATGGAGCCTTTATTCATCCCCGGGGAGAAATTCTGACATCCCGGGAGTATCCACAAAATGTAAGATAAAATATCCATCTAGCCCTTTTCTATACTCCTTATTCCAGGACAGGGTAATGGGGGAACTGGAGCCTATCCTAGCAGTTACGGTGAGAGGCAGGATACACCCTGGACAGGTCGCCATGGTCTGTCGCAGGGCAGAAAGACTATTTTTCTGCTATAACCTCTGCCCAACACCCCACAAAGCACCCAAGCTAACAATTTGATACTGCTTTCAAAATCCCATTAGTGTCAATCCAACAATATCTTCCAGCCAATTCCAAAGGTAGTTGAATGAGATCAGATCAGATCAATTTATATCTATTGATGTTCCACTGGCATTTAAGTTAGGGTTAGTCATGATCCTGTTGTAACAATTTAAGAAAATTTCCTTATACCTCTAAAATGTTAATACATCAAATTTCCCCTCTGTAGATTAAAGGTTTGTAATCGAAAGAGTTTCAATCTGAATTTAAAATACACAACACTGTTGAAATGCATTAGTCAGAGTTACGAAGGAGCAAAGGAGCTCAGTGCTGCGTTTGTCTCCACTCACTGCAGTGTCGCATTACAAAGAGCTGGACATATTTAAATCATGGCTACACCTTTAGTATGATTTAAAATATTATATATATAAATAAACAAATTTTTAAAAAAAAGAAGAAAAAGATTCCAGTCAAGACTTTATCTTTCACATATACCAGAGTTAGTCATGGTGTTCTGCAGGTTTCTTAACAGGACACATTCTTCATACTTCCTTCCTTCATGGCAATATGATCAGAAGACATGACACACATTCTGTTGTTATGCTGATGACACCTCCATCGCCTCTGTTTTATTGTTTTGTTTTTCTAATTTACTGTGAAGCCTGAAAAAGATAATCTGTTACTTAAACTAAAGGCTTCATTCACTACAGTAACTCTGAATGACATTGCTTTGGTTTCAAGCTATTGTGAGGAACCCTAGAGTCATTTCTTTTTACCAGGATCTGCCCAGAAGTTTGTCTTTTAATTCACATCAGATCACTACAACTGCCTTTTTTCTGTTCTGTTACCCAAATAAAGACCATCCTGTCCCAAAATTATGAACTGTTCTATGCATTTATTAAAACCAAGTTAGACTGTAATAGCTAGGCTTCTAAATTCACTCTCTGCTAATTCTCCTAAAACCGTTCAGTTGATCCAAAACACTGCCCTGGAGTACTGACTGATATTGCCAGGAAAGATCATTGGCTCCCATTAGGATTCTTCATGTATTTTAAAATAAGAGTTTCCAGTCTTAAAATTGTATGCTTCTGACTTGTTTTGATAGCACACTAGCATTCATTATGCACAATCCTTGAGTTGATACTGCGCTTCACAACTTAGTATTCCAGCCTGGAGCATAACGTTTTGCTTTATGGCTCCGCATCACATGTCAGCAATATCAACACATTGACCATTTTGGACACATACCATGGCTGATTAAACAATGCAACCAAAAGGATATTATAAGAAATAGCGAAGATATAGAGAAAGTCCAATCCAACTTTCAATCCAACTTTATCTATAAAGCACTTTTAAAACAACATCATTGAACAAAGTGCTGTACACAATCCTAACCCATATAAACATCATACTAAACATTTTTAAAATATATATAAGCAATAAAATAACTAGTAACAGTAACACAGAATAAAACAATAAAATGGAATAAAATAAAACATAAAAGAAGTCAACAACTCAAGATGTGTTAAAGGCTAATGAAAAAAGATGAGTCTTAAGAGAGGATTTAAAAGTATAAAGAGACCCAGCCTGTCTAAGGTGCAGTGGCAGTGCATTCAACAGTTTAGGGCCAATAACAGAAAAGGAGCGGTCCCCCCTGGATTTCATCTTCGATTTAGGGACAACTAACAGGGAGTGATCTGCCGACCTGAGAGAGTGTCCAGGGATATAAGAGTGGAGCAAGTTGGACAGATACTGTTGACATTTAAAAACAAATTAAAAATTTTTAAAATCAATGCGGAAGGGAACCGGTAACCTGTGCAAAGATTTTAAAACGGGGTGATGTGCTCCTGTTTGTTGGTACCAGTTAAAAGCCGAGCTGCAGCGTTCTGAACAAGCTGCAGTCGGGCAAGAGTTGACTGACTGAGCTCGACATAAAGTGCGTTGCAGTAATCTAGGTGATTGGTAATAAAAGCATGAATTAAAATCTCAAAATCACGACCAGAAACAAACGGCTTTGCTTTAGACAATTGTCTAAGCTGAAAGAAGCTGGATTTCACAACAGCACTAATCTGTGCGTCAAATTTTAGAGCACT
>JBBBVU010000022.1:17703310-17716648 GCA_037177055.1 Atherinosoma microstoma | reverse complement strand
AATTGAATATAGGTTGAAAAGGATTTGCAGATCATTGTATTCTGTTTTTATTTACGTCCCAACTTCATTGGAATTGGCTTTGTAATTCTTTGTTGCTTCATTTGATTTAATTTTCTAATATTTCTATGTTTTTGATTTTTTCTTATGCTTTATGTCTCCACTTTAACTGTACTTTGATATTTACCCACCCTTTGTCAGTTTATTCTAAAATTGTTTTAAATCTTTTAATCTTCTACTTTTCATTTTCACACTTGTGTCTTTGGAAGCATTTTCTCTGTAAATGCCTTGGCGTGGCACTGCTATTATAAATAAAACAGAGTTGAGTCCTAATGAGGGAAACCTTTGAAGAAGTAGACCAGCCCTCCGATATTTCATTTCAACTTAATGATTTCCTTTAATTTTCCTAAAGGTTGAGCAATAACTTCTTTAATGATGGGGAGATCTTACTTCACAAAAAGACTAGGAATGTGGGAATTTACTGCAAGCACAGTCAAACACTGTAGAGGATTACAGTGATGATAAATGACCTAAACTATGTCCGCCATGCCACATTGGGTGAAAGAATCATTTTAAATGGCCACACCAGACAAATATCTTCTGTGCTCTCTGTTAAGTGCTTTCACAGCTTATATGTATTTTACTGCATCTAGCAGTATAAGAGTTTATTTCAAGCTGGATTGTTGGTATCTTTCTCAGATTAATTTTCAGTTTTGACCAGTTTTCTCACTCGATTACACTCCTGACAGCCATCTCTCTGCATCAATAGAAACAGTGCTGTGTGAGAAGTGTGCTTCTTCTTGCTTTGATCACTGCTTGTCAGATTGACTCAGTTAACAGTAGACCGTCTGCACCTGCGACCTGGCTGCAGAGATTATTCTAAGTTGCTGTATGTTAATTTAATCAGCTTGCACTTGGAAAAAAAAAAGTATTGTTGACTTCTTTAGGTGAGGGGTGTGAATTCTGCGGGAAGCACTTGTTTCTCCTTGTGTTTGTTTGGGTCTCTTGTGGCTGTTTTAGTTTCCTTTCACCTTCCCACCTTTCCTGGCTGTCAGGTCTGTTAGTGACACCACAGTTATTGAATTTTGAGGCGCTGTCATAAGAACTGGAGATGAAGGGTATTGAAGCTGCTCCCTTCTCCTGAGCAGAGGGGTAAAGATTTTTTCCATGAGGATTTATGAGGTAAATAACACAGTTAAGGCTTTTTATTTATGAGAAATTATTGTAAAAAGACTCAGCCAATTATAACGTAATGATACATCTATAACTGTTTATAAAGAATTATAATGTAGACGGTTTTTTTTTTTCAATAGAATGCAAACCATTTTTTATCTTTTGTTTTTGGTATAAAATGTCAGCTCAGTCTAACAGAATAACAGACTAAACAGAAATATTTGTGTGTGATTTGATTAAGAGGAAATCAGTGTTTTACAGTATGTCTTTAAAATGTATTTCAGTAGGACGTCTGGTTTATGTATGTTTGGTGTTGAGTTTTTAGCTGAGGGCGGCAGAATTAGTATCCAGAAATCGAAATAAAAAAGGAAATAATGTAATATTTTATTCCATTTTTTTCTTTTGATGCAGCCATGATGTTTTTAAAACTTTAACCAATGTGGTTTTCAATGTCTTACCCTAAAGGATTATATTGTAATGCCAATCTTAGCTAATTATCTTGAAGTGTGTGATCGAGTGATGATAGAACCAGGTTGGACCCCCTTTCCCTTCAGAACTTAGCAGTACTGTGCCACAAATAATTTACAGTGTTGCAAACATTCTTCAGAGATTTTGATCCATTTTGGCACAATAGCATCACTGAATTGATGCAGATTTGTCGGCTGCACATCCATGATGAGAATCTCCCATTCCATCACATCCCAAAGGTGGATTGAGATCTGGTGACTGATGAGGCCACTGGAGTACTGTGAGCTCATTGTCATGTTCAACAAAACCAATTTGAGAAACATGGTACATCATTTTGCTGGAAGTTGCCATCAGAAGATGGTTACACGGTGGTCATTAAGGATGCTGGTCAGCAATAATCACCTGCTTCAGACATCAACAAGGCACTTTTGTCCAGACAACTGCTGCTTACTGGAGATTTAAAAGATCATTTGACGTAAACCCTTGAGAAAGTTGAGTGTGAAAATCCCAGTAGATCAGCAGATTCTGAAATACTCAGACCAGCTCATCTGGCGCCAACAACCATGCCACAATCAAAGCCATTTAAATTCCCTTTCTTCACAATTCTGATTCTCACTTTGAACTTCAGCAATTCATCTGAGGCCAGTGAGTGTGGATTAAAACATCAGTGACAGGGATTGAAGGTTAACTCCTTCTCTTACAGCCTCCAAATTTACATTTTGAATGTGTTACAACAGATATTATGTAGCTATTACATAAAATGCAGTGACATTGTTTTTCCTCATGTTGGTTATTTTTGTGTTCAGGAACAGGAAGTGTGAGGACATGATTAAGGACATGACATATTAAGTTTTTGCTACTTCATGTTTTACTTTGAGCCTGGGTTGAAAAGTAGAAAAACATATATATTGTTCTTTTATTTTTTTCAAGATTACTGACATATTCCATTGAAGTACTTTCTATAAATCTAATATCTAAATATGACACACAAACTGTTCATGAGTTGTCTCATGTCTGGCTAGTGTTTACAAATGTTTGGCTGAGGATTGCATTATATTATGACATTACCTTGATTAACAGAATGTAACTATTGCACTTGGGTGTAATTCATCTCCTGTCTATGCACACTGCAAAAACCTACCCAATAAATGCAGACTAATGACAGAATGGTGGCAACCTACTGAGTTTTATTACAAGGAATTTATTACTTAATCTTATAATTTTACACCTGTCTTATATTACTTTCACATATTCACCCGTGTTAAAATAACTCTGGGAGTGTTAAATTAACATGGACATTTTTTTTGTGTCCTAACTAGCAATTTCCGACTGAAATTAATTCAACACTGGCGTTTCAAACCTTACTGATCTAAACCCTGTTCGACATGGGGTTTAGGCATGAACATATTTGTAATATATTCAAAAGGTTTTTCCAGTCATGACACTGATACAGAGCTGTATTGAATATTTCATGCATTCAGTCTACAGTAATATAGGATCAGGTAATAGCTGCATAAATCTGGTAATTGGTAAGTCTGTTAAAATCTTCATTTTTATTGTGAACATTCTCGTATTCCCACATTTTTATTGAGCAGTTTATAGAGGCCAGAGCACAATCCCTAACCAACAATTCTTTTTGTGGTTTTACTGTAAGTGATTTATAAGAACAAGAAAATAAAAGATTCTCCTTCTGTCTGACTATGTCTGTATCTACTGAGACTTCTATGTAACTTTGCTCACAGATAGAGTATGCTCATCCATCCTCCATCAGTCTTGGTATTTCACTTGAGAACCATTGCCTCAGTTTAATTTGTAAAACTCCTACAAACTGTCAACACATCATGGTGTTATCTCTTTCCACTTCAACGGGCTCCCTCCTGTTTTGCCTGTTGCAGTTAACATCTCTAAGCTGTAACTTTGAGGCTCTGATGTCGTAATGTGCAACCAGGGAGCAACTCCAAACTGCAAAGCACACTTTCTTTAAGAGATACACAAACAATAAAAGCAGTGTCAGCAAGAGTAATAGTGTTATTAGAGGCTCATAAATATATAAAGAGCTGTTTGCTTTGATTTATTCAATTAATTGTTTCAAGCAGATCCCTTCAATTTTAGATTACATGTGTGGAAATAAATGTGCAGACTTCTATGGCTCTCAGTTGGGCTCTTATTGGTGCAGTTAGTTTGAATCCACCACGGTGGATTTAATTAAAATAGGTGCTTTTGGAGCAGTCGATTTCTGCACGTGTTGGCTGATGCAAGAAGAGGCACGCAACATGTATGTGCTGTAAACTTGTGGAAGCAGCACCGGATGTCAATGATGAATTGAAGGTTAGCAGGTGAGCATATGTTACAGTCTTATACTTTGGACTGCGATGTCCAGATGCCTTGTTCCAAACAAAATTCAGGCACCAGACAACTGAAGGGCCTCAGGTTGTGTTTGCTTTTGGATATAGCTCATATGAAAATGATGTGCAGTAGACACTGATCCATGCTGAAATGGGACAACACCCAAAACAAATGTCAAAATCATTCGACTCCATGCCTCCCTCTAAGCGCCAACATTTTTCTTACCCATATTTGTGGCAGCTGCAAGTTCAAGCATTCAAATTAAAGGGGCACATAAAGAGTAAAGGGCCCAGTCGTAAGCCGCTTCACATGCTTCATAAATCACAGTGCAAGTCAAGCGCATAGATGGAAGGGGTTAGCTTCTGCTGTCCAGGGACATCTGCGAAGGAAAAGGACATGCAGCCACGTTATGCCTCCCAGAGGAGCTCCTATATAAGTATTACAGAACAGCTTAACAACATGACATGTTATTTCTTTATTGAGAAAAAATCATGTCTGTGATCTCACAGGTCTCATAGCACAATCATAAAACAAAAGCAGAACTGCCAGCATCATTCAAATATATATTATATGTCATAGGGTACAGATTTTTCTGTGGCCTTTTTGAGGACATCGGCTTTGGATGAGGATGAGGTCTCATTCCCAGCAGGGTCAGCTTTATGACATTTATCCTTTCTCTTGTGTAGATTGCTTTATGCTTAACATCATAAATCCAGAATGTTCTTATCTTTGCATTTAAATGCTTTTGCCATTTAATTAACCAAATAATTGAACTTTGGATTGACCTCTTGTGCATATTCAATCAGATTTTGAATGAGTGGGTGCAGATCCAGATTATGGTCTGATTAGGAATAAGCCTGAAATATATGTTCAGAATTATTTCCTTATTTTCTTTTCCTTTATAATTGTTTGTTGTGGTTCAAAAAGAATAAAATCTTCAATGCGATACTTTCATGTTTTTTAGTGTTGACTTTAATAAATAATTTTACACTAAATAGACAAAAATAACTAAGCTCTTGTTATATTTTCAAGAAAAATATCACAACGTAAAATAGAGGTTCAGAACAAAAGAAAAAAAAACTTGTTTTTCAAACACTGAGGACAAATCCTGCGATAATTCATCCTTTTCTTTTAAATCAAAACTGTAGTTTAGTATTTTTATAGGCTAAACCGTCTACTTGATAAACTATGTGCCCGGTTCGTGTATCCTCATCATTCAGGACTGTCATCTCAGAACAGGGTCTGAATGCTCATTTCTTTGAAAAATACCTTATTGTTCAAGGCAGGGATGGAAAGGAGGGCGGCAGTCAGCTTTAGGGCTAACACGGGTGGTTTAGGAGTTTTAATTGTTCCCTCCTGTGTATATATGACAGACCCATGTTAGCTCTCCAGTGTCTCACACATGTCCCACACACACTGATCCTTGTTCCCTCTAGGTGTTTCACTAAATATATGACAGGAAAAAAAGGGGTAATAAAATAGAATAAATGAAAAACCTGGAGCATATTCCACGTTGCAGTGGTGTACTGAGTAATAAAACACTGTTGTACTGGGTAAAAAAAAAAGGTTTCTAAATGACTCAGTGTTACCAATGTGACATATTTGCTTTTAAAACAATAAAAACAATGTTAAGTCAGTTAGATGCTGCAGTTGCGGCAATTCTGTGGGGTCATGTGTTCAGCTGTCTGAGTATTGATTTTTTTTTGACGATCCTGTAGTGTAATTCCTCTGTGTGAGAGAACGTAGTGAAATGGCTCTCACGATTTTACTGTTATTGAGCTGGACAGGAGTTGTACTTGTGTTTACTGATGCTGGATAGTAGTTTTTAATTTTGTATATCTGGCACAGATGTTGGGACTAATCTGGGAAAAATCAGAGCATAAACGTGAATAAAATTCGGCGGCAGAAGCAAAACAAGCTCCAGCAGAGGTTTTAGAATGTACTAGTCCACAGTTTACTATTACTATTTCTTGGTTCTATGGAGGTTATGATTATTTCTTTTTACTGCAAGTCTTGGTTTCCGATTAACACAATCTACAGAAATAATTTACAGATCCACAAAAGTCCATTTTTGGAGGAAGAAGAGGATGGTAGCAGAGTGGATGCAAACTTCATTTTTCAGTGGAAAAATTATTCTCTTGCTTTAGACATTTGTAAAAATCTTAAAAAATATAGTGTGTAGTTACTCCTGCGGAAGGATAACATGCAATAGAGCATGTGAGGATATGTTTGGACCAAGTGACAGTATGTGAAGAGTTGTAAATATTTTTGTCTACCTGCAAGCTGGCCAGGTCCCTGTTGTAGCATTCATTTTCAGTAAATCTCTCATCCTGTGGATGGGTGGCAGTTCTACTTTCCTGGATTGCAGCTGATAAAAGTATTTTTGCTGTTAAAATAACACAATATGTGCATCATAATTCAGTTGGTTTTTGACTAAGCTGGAAAACTAAGTACATTCCCATCAGCCAGCTGCACTGTGTATTGTTAAATTCTAAATGTCAATATAACAGCACTGAGCTCCTCAAAATTAAATTGTCAAAACATAATTTTGCCTTTCAGAGCCACTGACATTGGTATTGACTGATTTTTTTTATTCTATTTAAGTTTGAACATGTTTACCATTAAAAGTTGTTTAATAAACACCCAAATAGATTTGCACACTTTGATAAAGCAAAACACTGTGATGCTCCATCCTCATGCTGTGGGATTTGTTCTGGACTTTGCTGTCATGCTTCAGCCTCCATCTCCCACTAGTCACACTCAGTGATCCACCAATGGCCCCTCATCTTTGCATCTGAGCTGACTATTTACCTCCTGGCTGCTCCTGTTTCACCCAGGCTCAATTTCACCTCAGTAATTCATACTCATACCCAGATGATTACAGCATATTTGAAACAAAAAGCCAGGCTGTGAGAAGCCAGGGCCACCCCTCCATTGTTTAGGGTTCAGTGTTTGTTGCCTGCTGTAAGGAAGCATTATCGCAAGCTATCTCAGTGCCTGGCAGTGCTCTGATGAAGCTGCCACTGCCTGAGAGCAATGATGCATTTTGCCGGAGAGCAAGCTCGAGCTGATGGCCGCAGTATCAGCGGGCAGCAGATGATAATCTTGTACAGTCAACGTTGACAAGGATAATCAAGTAGCTTATGGCCATCATGAGAGGAAACAGTGCCAGATGAGAGATGCAGAACCTCTTTAATTATTAATTCTCTGGCAGCAGCATTTTCCATGTGGGCAGCGTTAACCTGCTGCTTGGCCATTTACAGGCAAAAAGACACCATGGGAGGTTTTCATGGCTTAATGTGCACTGTAGAGTGGCACTGCTCAGACCACTGAGAAAACCCATTTTCATCATCTGTGTGACAGGACTCATGTAAATTTTAGCTGAGAGAAATTGCCCCAGACACTAGTAAACTGCCATCTGGCCTACTTGTCAACAATACAAAGCATGAACAAGAAAGTCATTTTGATTTCATATGGTTTCTTTTCTGCATTTTGTTTTGATGTTTTTGACATGTCAGTTATTCACAAAATAATCAGAATATTTGCAAATCTAAGCTTTAGTGACACCTCAGTCTTATTCAATCTAGAGATGGTTTAAAGAAAAAAAAGAAAGAAAAAATCAAGGATTTCATGAATGAATGAGACCAGCAAGGAAATGTTTTTGACTAATTCTGTTCATTTTAAATGCCTGGTACAACCAAAGGTACATTTGTTTGGATGAACATAACGATAACAATGATAAGAGTTTAATTTAAGAGCTGATAGCTAGCCATTTGCCACGGTTTTCTTGATAATCTACATCACTGAAGTTTTTACACTATGGCATACACTTCCAAAAACAGTGCTTTTATGCATTCAATGCTTTCTTTTCTGTCTGCTTTAGTCACATGATTTGCCCAAGTAAAGGTCAGTTCACACTAAATATTTGTTAAAATGTGATTGTCTATACTTAAGGTTGCAATCAGATTCTAGAGGTGGCCTCTATGCCCCTCAGGCCTTCTGTTTTCAAAACATTGAACATTTAAATTTTGAATGGGCTGCTGGCATTAAATATGCAACAAGAGAATCTCCACTTGACATGCATTCAGATAAGTGAATATGAATATTTAGAATTATGTTAAAAGTCAATGAAATACTCATAAGACAAATGTAGTACAGGATGGTACTCAAAATACATATGTGCAAACTCAAAGTTTAAGTAAACAGCATATACAACACAACATAAAAACAAACATCAGAAAAATTTTGAATAAAAAGTTTCATAAAGAAGAAATAAAGATGACCAGTCAGTATCACCATGTGATAAACATCTGGTAAAGCTGCAAAAGAGGAAACAAATGGGTTCATACAGAGAACAAATGAGTGAAAAGGCTACTGTGAAATAAACAAACCCTCTAATTAAAATGGTCATACACCTCGCTTTCCCAAGCCCTTGAATAAGACTCATTATTGTGTCCTGTGAAGGCAGCAGGGAAGTATGACTCATACAAATAGTTGAACATCAGGGCAGATTTCAGTTTCAGCTGCTTTAGGAAGCCAAAAAAAAAAGTGGTGGACACAGTAACACTGAGCACTTTCAAACATTTATTCATAACACTAGACTAGTATATGACAACAGATTTTTCCATCTTAAAGTAATATTCAATTAATATGACAATAATTTACTATCACACCTTGTGTCTTTCTGCTTGTGTTTAACCATTAGCCTTATTGGGTTAGGGTTAGAAATGCAACCTAGTTGGTTAGAGTTAGGAAACAGTCATAATTAGGACTAAATTTACCTTCATGGATGCTATTTTTCACACGCAGCTGCTGTTGTTACCACTAGATAACACGTGTTCTACATGACCTTCTTGGTGGAGAACAGAATATGAATTGCAGAGGCCTGAGTGATACATATCTGATGCAGAACTGTCTGAAAGGGCTCTTACTGTAAAAAAAATATTCGTGTTTCAGAAAATATTCCTGGAAATGTGTCGGGTGTAACCAGCTTGGTTCTGCAGAGACAGAAGGATGGGAGCAACAGCTGGTTTTACAGGCCACAATACAAGCAGAAGTAGTTAATAGTTCAAATTAATAATTGAAATATCGCTTTAGGGTTGTGGCGGTTGTGCAATAACATCCTGTTTTATTCTTTTTTTTTATCCCAAATGTGTATTGTGCAATATATTTATGATTTCTGCTGTGTAGTTGTATGGTTGTATGAACATTATAGTGGTTAATTGTTGTGTAGGCAGCGTGTGTAACAGCACTTGAGTCCAACACAAATTACCCTATGGGGACCATAAAGTGTATTGTATCGTATCATACAGTTGTCAGAGCAAAAAACACAAAAACATGACACAAAACCCATGTACTATTAAGATGCTAAACATGTTTGTCATTATTTTATTTTATTCTAACCTAATGCATCCTTAATAAAAGCACACTTCACTGGTTGTGAACAACAACAAATTGATTTATTTTCACCTACAGCATTGAATTGTGGTGGAAAGATGAAGCCAAAGAGCCTTTGACTTTGTGCTGTCAGGAAGAAGCAGCTGCCTCACCAGATGATCCTGCAGGGTTGCAGGAGTCCCAACCCCAGAGGTTAATTAGCTTGGACAGGCCAGTGGTCTATCATGTCTGGTGCGGCAGTTAGCATCTCTGTGTCTCCCCGACAGCAGTCTGGCAGAATATTGACATAAATACACACCAGGATGTCCTTTGTTGTAAATGGTGTTAAAGTAAAATACAATACCATTCCTAAAGCGTGGCACAAGCTGGAGAAGAAACATGAAAACCTCGGCGACAGCTCAATTATCCACACATCAATCAGCAGGGGATGCGATTGGTTCTGTAAATGGAAGTGGACTGATGTGTTGTGGTAGATCGATGGCCAAGCGGGCCTCCTCTATGACAAGTACACCACTATCATCATCACCTCCACCCTCCCACAGAGCTGCTTGCATCCTGTTTGTTATCATGCTGATGACTTAAAAAACCAAACAAAAACAAATGCCGTTTAGTGTTGAGCTTCAATTGTATCATTTAGGACTGAAATAAGAGATGTGCTTACAGATATTTTTGGGTATCTCATGCTGTACTTCTGGGCAAGGGTTTTGCGGCACTATTTATACACATTTATTCCCTTTTGGGATTAAAATTCTGTAGTTTCATTAGTAAACATTATCTCTCTTGATGATGCTTGACTTGTTATTTGCTATGACAAAGTATCTTGTAGCCAGTATTGAAGTCCTGAGCTTCTGCATGTCAAGGTAAGCCTCCTATTCAATGTACACGGATAGATCCAGGACAAGCCAAGTAGCCTGTGGTCTTTCTTCAAGTGGATCTTGGAGCATATTGTGTCAGTTTTCTTTGAGTTCTGGTTTCATATGCTGTCACCAAGTTGTTATGTTGTGTTCCAGGCAAACACTACTTGTAGCCTGTAGCCTTGTCTCCAGTGTTACCTCTGGAACATTTTGTGACTGACTGGTATGTGCAAGTTTTCCTTAAGTTCTGGTTATGTTTGCTGTCACTAAGTTGTGTTTTAGTGTGTTTTAAACCTCATATGGATCGACCCTGCCATTTGCTGAGTCATTAAGAGCTGATGAGTAGGGGAGTGGCTTCTACATTAGTCTCTGTGAGATGCTTTAGTCACTGCTATTTTGTCTTGGTGTTATTTGTAAATATCCGTTTTGTAAACTTTATTCAAACATGTTTCCCGTTTTTATCTTTATCTGATGTTATTACATTCCTGTGAGACAAAAAAATCATATCTTGTGTTGTCTTATGTCAATGATCATTAGCCTACTTATATTAACTTTTGGGACGGTTGCTGTTTTATTTAATCACGTGTTTTACTTCAGTACATTTCTAAGCCTTTGTGATTAATGAAAATACTAATATTTTGTGTGAGCTATAATATTGTAATCTTGGGGAAGTACTTGTCTCAGTTTTTAACTAACATGTCCATGGCCATCTAAATTAGTATGTGTATTTTGAGAGGACTCCAGAGTTTCCCTCTTGTATCCTACAGTCTATTGACACTAACACAGCGGATTGTAGCATTCTCCACTCATATTTAGTTGTAGCTTAATCAGCAGCGTGCTTCTAACACAGTTGTGAGTCCTATGTGCACAGCACTACTTCTTTGTGATTTCTGCAAATTTGACAGTTGAAAGCTGTCCAGTTTTTGGTAGCTGTAGCTTTTTAAGTGTACTGAAATCCTGAGGACGATCAAACATACTGAATAATGTCTAAGGTAAAGTCTGAACAGGTAGCTGCAGCCTTATCAGTGGCATGTGATTGCTGTCTCAGGCCTGTTAAAGAAGGAAGTGTTTGAAATCGACCTGAAGGTTGGTAATAAATGTGACAGCACCTGGATTTCAAGCTTTACAGATTTAGAGGTGTGCCACATGAACGTCTGTGTATTCAAAAAAGAAAAACAGAAGATTTCCATGTGAGTCTTTCCCAAAATAAAACCTCAAGAGTTGATTTTAAAACTATCTAGAGAACTGTCAAATGAGGGAAGGGCTTACTCCCAAAGGATAAAAGCTTAATTTATTCTTTCTGCTCTCATAAATGGCAGTGATCACCAAAATTGACTTTGCAATTACTGGTACACCAAATGATTTGGAGTTGTTCCAGAAAGCACCTCCTGGTTTTTGCAATCGGTCACATGCTGCAAGAGAGTTGTGTTTGAAGGAGTGCAAGAAATCCTTAAAGCATTTGTATTTTGTTCAAAACCTGATGTCACTGCAACATCAAATACTGCAAAAAAAATAAGCAAACAAGTTAAACTATGTATTTATATTTGTGTATGCATAAACTACTCATGTAAAAGTTCCTCTGGTGCTATTCCTGCAGTGTGACAGTGATGCTTTCTGTAGGATGAAGACTGCTCTGAATCCAGCTTGACTGGAGCACTGGTGTAAATGGTTGCCGAGAAGGTTCTGAAAGCAGAATCCAGTCCACCCTTGACACTGCATTTGTTTGTCTATTGGCGAGATGAAAGTTCTATACTTGGACTCCTGTTGTTTTTTTTTCTTTGTAGTGATTTTTAAGACCTTTGGCTGCATGTTTTAATTCCATATTGATTTTTATAAAGCTAATTCATGCTGCAGATAATAGTGACCAGAGGGGTAATGGTTGATGGCAGTACACTTCATGCATTTTGGCCCAACAGGCTGGGACAACTGAGCCGCATCATAATACTTTCCTTTTCTCCAGAAGTGATTGGCCACAACTGCTGCAGGTAAAAGCTTTAATATACTGCAGTATATGTCAAAACAAATCAAGTTTTATTTATAAAGCGCTTTTCATGCAGAAGCAACACAAAGATCTTTACATAGTAAAAATAATCTATGCACATAAAAAAATGTTTAAAAGACTTCACATGCCAGAAATGTAACAACACACACCTTATTATAGTCTCATTCACACACAATCATACACGTGCACTCACACACACAAACAAAAAGCACATGTACACTTCCCCCACCCCACAAACATGAACTCCTATCCTTAGTGTCTCTTAACTTAATGTAGGTATAAAACATACCAATAGAAATAGACATCTGGCTTGATGCTGCTGTGAGGAAATGACATCTTGAGGATCCATCCACACCAGAAGTTAGCCCACCCAGGACCACAGAGGGCGCCACCACTGGAACCACCCAGATCCACACCACAACTGTAGGGCTGCAGCACAGGACCCCCAGCCACCCAGACAGGGTTGGTCTTGAGCCTCTTTTTAAAAACATCAGTAGTCTCTGCGGCCCTGAGGCTCTCTGGCAGGCTGTTCCATTGACAAGGGCCGTAAAAATGGAACAAGGCCTTACCGTAGGTTTTAGTCCTCGGAACAATTAAAAGGCCGGTACAAGAGGACCTCAGGGTCTGTGAAGGCTCATAATTTAAAAGCAGGTGAGATAAGGAAGAAGGCCCAAGACCATTAAGACATTTATAAACCACTAAATCAACCCTGAAACAGACGGGGAGCTGATGCAGTGATTTTAAAACTGGTGTAATGAGTCCCCGCCCTCTGGTCCTCGTCAGAACTCTTGCTGGCAAGAGGGATAAATGGGTGGACTCTAGTGATGCTTTTAAGATGCTAAAATCTTGTCTTTGTTACATTTGTGATATGTGGAATAAAATCCAGTTCAGTCAAAAAGGACACACAGATTTCTCACACAAGAGTTTCAAAATTCTGCAGTTTTGGTAAAATTATCTCTCTCTTGTTTTCAGGACTGATAATAAAAACTTCAGTTTTTTTAGTGGTTGTGGCTTTTTTGAAGACTTTGCTGAACTACTGTCAATAATCTGTGTTGACTTTGATTGTTTATCTATAATGGGAGATTTTAACGTTCATACTGA
>JBBBVU010000022.1:17679519-17697269 GCA_037177055.1 Atherinosoma microstoma | reverse complement strand
TTCCGGGAGTCACGAGACTCGTTACGTTGCTAAGATGGCGACGGTGGGAACCTCCCAATGAGCTTCTTTTCAGCTCTCCACAAACCTCCCGGATAATCTATCCATTCATTTTACAGTCATTGACAAAACCTAATGTAACTTTACATAATTTTGCACAGTAATACTAAATATCTGCACATAGTAATAATAAGCAAAATACATACTTGAGTTAAGGGAAATATTATTTGTATTGATTCATTATTCATGCTACAAGACATAATAGGTATTATGCTGCTCTTGCAATGCATAACTGAGCAGAGCTGGAGAGCTAGCTAACGACTTGAAGCAAAATCCAGAGCTCAATCTTTCTTGTGAACTCTTGTGAGCTATGCATGAAAATGAGCATGTGTAACACAAAATCATGTTGCAATAAGTAGGGAATTTGCAAGGAAAATTACTCTATGATATGAACTGCACACCAGTTTGCCCGCAAGGTACATGCAGACGAAGAGCTACCATAGCAAAATGAAATCTACACACTAACAAAAGTTACAAAAACTCAAAAGTACTCAAGAGTACTCTACTTAAATGGAATATTAGTAATTAATGACAAAACATGTACTTATACAAATAATGTCCAAGACACAAGTGTTGCAAAAAGCAGTTTCAGACTCTGTGCAGGGCTGCCATTGCCTCGACCCACAAAAAACTCTTGTAAAGCTCCCCGATTAGCTTGTTACATACTCCACAAGAACCTGGGACTTGGCTCTTGTTTAAGAGGCTACCAGAACCAAATGATCTTATTTTGTTCTCGTGGTTCCCTTTGGGAGTTCTTGTGGCTTATTCTTAACACCCCACTGAGCAGAACTTTGTTCTCCTGGGGCATCATGGGACAATTGTGTGATTGGTTGGGAAATTGGGGTGGGCGTGGTTAACGCGGAAAAGCTTGAAGGGAAAAGTTGTTACTTCCGTGAATGCGAAAGGTTAAACAAGGTTGCAGAGACAAAGCTTGTCAAGGAGTATGAAATAACCAGCCCAAAAAAAAAAACTTTTTTCTTGTTCTTGCTATTTCTAGAACAGAGACCTTTGTTGTTGTTTGCTGATAATGTAACAAACTTTACTCTACACCCGCAGTCACAAAAATGTCCACTAGGTGGCCGCTCACACAAGGCTCTACTGACACTAGATGTAGAAAAGATGTTGGACTGAGGTCTTTATTTGGCCCTTTAACAAAATGTTAAAAAGAATTTAAAAAAATTATTTTGGGTATATCTAACATTTATTACCGTATGACATGTCAAAATTATTGTACTTTAGGCTTATGCTTCCTGGTATCCATTAGGGGTCAGAATGCATGTATTATATTGTATACTACAGGGTTTTGAGCAAAGTTTTTACCATAAAGTGATCAAAATGTCTCAGAAACTGTCTGTATCAAATATGATACATTTGGCTTTTCTAGGATTAACAACCACATGAAAACAGTAACCAAATCAATCTTTTTCCACCTGAAGAGTTCATCTAGAATATGAGGAATGGTGACTCAGCAGGATTTAGAAAAACCTATTCAAGCATTTGTTTTCACTAGAGTTGAGTACTGTAAGGGAGTTTTAAAAGGTCTCTAAAAAAACACTGAGACAATTGCAACTAATCCTGAATGCTGCTGCTTTTGTCATCACGAAGACTGAGAAAAGGGAACATATCACTCCAGTTCTCACATCTTTAGACTCGTTTCCTGCATGCCAAAGAATAGATTTTAAAATTTTGCAGTTGGTGTACAAAGCTCTGGGCCAAGATATATATCAGATCTGCTGACAACATATGAGCCACCAAGACTTCTTAGATCATCTGGGTCAAGTGTGCTTTCCATCCCGAGAGTTTAAACGAAACAAAGAGAATCTGCATTTAGTTTTTCTGCTTTTAATATCTGAAGTCTACTCCAAGTTTTCATTCCTCTAAATCGAGTAAAACTTTATTTTTTATTGTCAACACCTTTTATTTAGACAAGGAGTAATTCTTTGTAATATATTTTCTGGCATATGTACACTGACAATGACGATGATGTTGTTGATGATGACAGTGATGATGATGTATTTCCTGTTAATGTCTGTCTGTATCACATGTAACTCATGTGTTCTCTCATCTACTTTCTTTGGATCACATGCTGCACATGTGTTGCCTTCATTTTTTTAATTGCTATATAAATAAACTTGCCTTGCCTAGAGTTTTAATAAAGTAGTCTCTTAACTGAGAAATAGATTTACCCCAAATATAAAGTAATTCTTTCTCATTCTTGTTTAAAACAACAGTGTTATATAAAACATTTAGAGATTATTTTCATTGTAAATCATAAGAGCACGCTTTCAGCTCACTCTGCAATCATATTACTTTACAGTTTAATTTATTATAATAGCTGCAAACACAATTTCCACAGCAACCTACTTTCTCAGTTCCTCAACAGCCTTTTATATCGGCAGCATCAGAGGCAAACTGTTCAAGTCCTCAACCCATCTGCTTTCATTAAGACAGAGTGGTGCTCTCTCCTTCTACAGTAATTGACATGTGGGTGAGGAATGACTTACAGTGGAGAGTTTCACAGACAGGCCAGCTGAAGGGAGTATCAAGAGCTGATCAATATCGATAGCAAATAGCCCAAATTAGAGGAGCTGACGGCAGGAGGCGGGGGCGTTGGGTTCCTGTTTAACAGTCTGCAGGCGAAGACTGGGAAGCTTCGTTAGTAGCACTGGGAGTTTTAATAACACCGAATCAATGAGCTCTCCCCGCAAACCTTTCATGGTGAAGTTATTAATTGGCAAATGAACAATGCAAAACTGTCAGTGCAAAGCTGTGGGCTTCCAGCAATTTAAACAGGGTCCATTTACCAAGACAGGAGAGATCCCTGCCTGCTTTGTAATCATATTTTGTGGTATTTACTTCGCCAAGCCTCTGCCTCTCCTCCCATTCTCTCTGTTGATAATGTCCATGGATTTGGAAGATGTGAAAAAATTCAATTCGTGGTCTCTGGTGTAAAATGTTTAGAAAAAAAAAAACAAACATCCAGCAGTATCTTGTTTGTGCTTTACTGATGTAGAGGTTACTGAGTATGGGAGCTTTGTCCTCTGTTATCCTGTCAGCTCAGCATTACTCATCAAACAAAGCAGAGTGATTTATCTGAAAATCTATTATCAAAATGAGTAGGCAGAAAGCAAGACTCATAATTCAGTCGACACTTTACGGTGTTTGTTATTGGGAGCAGAGGGGTGGGAACACATACAGAGGCTAAAATATTACTGCTGGCAGAGTCACTAACAGAGCTACTGCTTGGCAAAGTTAAAAAAAAACACTGCTCTCATTTTCAATGTATCCACCTAAATGTGAGCAATATGACAAACTAAACGAGCAGCTTAGTATGTATTCAGCAAAACTCAGACATCACCCAACATACATGCAAATCATGATTGGAGCTTATAATATCTACAGCAGTGCAACTCAATTCGGTCCAACAAGCGCTGCAGTACTTCAGGTATTCAACGTGTCCCTGCGCCAACATCCCTGACTCAAATGGATGAGTCATTGTGCAGAACTTCATAGGCGGTTGGATCCATTTAATTTGAGTCAGGTGTGTTGGAGCAGGGAAACACTGAAAAGCTGCAGGGTTGCAGCCCTCATAGTACCGAACTGAGTCGCCCTGATCTACAGCATTCTGACTCACAACGCAGCTCAGCCCAATACCAAAGAAAAATTTGCTTTGTCGAGCTGTCTGAAATCTACGACCACCTCAACCACCAATATTCTCCTAATCTAATTTGTCATGTTGGCTTTGAGGCGTTTGTCCAAAGATCCACAGAACATGTTCACTGCAAATCACCCGACTAGGGAATGAGCACTTATATTGAAGACTGCTGAAGCTGTGGTAAAACAGTCTAAATCCTGTGGACAGTCTAGAATAAATAACTTCATGTCTGTTTGCTGCACTCTGTAAATTATGTCTCATAAACAAAGATTGATACTGATCAGTCTCATGAGCTTGTGTGGTGTGGCTGTCAAATTAGAAATAAAATAAGCAACATGTCAGGGAAAGGTAAACACGATTAGAGAGCTGTATAAAGTCCGGATATTTTTGCTATTTCAAGAAATTAGCGAACACTTGGACCAGAAAGAGAAAGGGGATTTTTGGCGGTGCATCCAGTCAAGAAGCTGTGCCCAGTGTGGAAAACATGGAAATTTAAGTTTAAGTTTGGACCAAATGCTAAATGAGACACAGGTGTAAATGTCCTCCAAAGCCATTTCTAGGCTGAAATAAATTATTTTCCTGGATATAATTAAATAAATCTTCCTAAATGTATACATTTGAAGGAAAGGCATGTGTTTGAGCGCTTGTGAATATGACTAGATTTTGCCTGAAATGAATAAAGAAAACATAGCTAACTCTCTGTCTCATTCATATCTTTTGAATTAATAAAGCGTGTGATGGTGTATTGCTCTTAAGATACACTCTCCCCTGCTTGTCCTTTTTCCTTGTTTATTTATTTAGTTTTTCATGGGTTTCAGGCTGCAACTCTTTGGCAGAGGTCATGATGAGATCAGTGACAGCATGTATGTGAGAACTATAAGAAAACAAATTTCTGTACAATATATATATTCAGGCTATTGAGAATCGCTAAATGATCCTGAGTGTGAGTATGATGATGAGTATTGACAATGCTTATAAACAGTAACAGAAAAAACCCCTCTGATTTTGATAATAAAACCACAAAAAAATCTAATATTTGGTTAATCTCTACCCTTCTGTACCATTTCTTATTTAATAACCTAATTAAAAACACACTTTGTCAATTATGCTGGCCAAACTGGAGTGAGGGCCTTTAAAATATGAATCATATTATTATTTCAGACAGGGCACTCAAGTCACGATGATATTACCTGACTGACATTTTCCACTTTATTGATGCAATCGTGCTAACATCACTCCCCTCTGTAAATAAATCTTCCACCATCTCATGTGATAGGTTTGGAATAGTTTACCTGCACTCTTTGAAAGAATATATTCTGTTTTTGCTCTTTTGTAAGTAACCAAAAGAGCATAATTTTCTCATGTTGTTGTAGGTTCAGTTTTCAGGTTACAGCTACACATATTAAGTCCAGGGCCATGTACAGAATATTTCTGGCTTTTTATTTATCTATTTTTTTCTTATGCCTCATCTCTCCATGTGGAGTGCTTTGATGTCAAGGTAGTGTGTAAACAGAGCAGGCACTTCTATAAATGGTGCAGACACTCCCATCTGGGTAATTTTAGAGACCGATTACAGATCTGTTATCTCATCGAGTTGGCCATTAACATTACAGATGTTCTGTGATAGAAATTGCTTTGCAGTCGTTCTCCTGGCAGTCCAATCTGTTCAGAGAGGGCTTAAGATCGTTTACTAGAGCAGGGCTGTGGTTGAGTGTTTGTGTTGTTGTGTGGTTGCGTTGCGTCGTTTTCCTGACTGAGGTAGGGTACACGATCATGGTTGAACCCATTAATCTTCTTGAGGATGGTAATGACTGCAGCCTTGCTGGCCTGTACTGTTTGATGTTCAAATAATTAGAAAAGGACTGTGCCTAAAGTTCATGGGGCTTAATAGAATCATAGTATTGAGAACATAGGAACCAATGCTCTTCACGTTTCATGAACGCTGACACTTGGCATTTCGTCGGAGTGACATGTTCCAATCTGGAGAGAGTGCAGGTGTTGCATTAGAGCTGCTCAGATGGCAGCCCCTGTCAGCTGCTGCCGGAAGCCTGATGAACCAAACAGGCTGCGGGCCTCTGTTACTCAGTTGATTTGTTGTTGGGAGTGGGAAACCAACAGAGGAGAGTCTGGGTTGTATCAGGAGCAACTAAGTTCAAGTCCTGAGCTTAGAATAGATATTCAGCATGAATTAATGAGACTCTGCTTGAGGTAGTATAATATAAATGGTTTTCTCGAGGCCAGGAAAGGTTGCTACTCAAAGAAGTGGGCCAGCTGTTTGATGGTGAAACTACCTAAAGGTGGTATTTTCCTGAGAGACATTGTTCTTTAATGCAATGTGAATGTTCAGATAGTAAACATAATTGCATTGGCAGATTTAAAATGACTCCTGTGTAACACAGATGGCTTTAAGGTCCCAGGGAATGAAGAGGATCTTTTCTGTGAGATTACTCCATGGCCCCAGTGCTTTCTAACATATACAATAGCAAAAATTGATGTTTGCACTTTGTTGTCTTGATTTTTTAACTTTTATCTCAATCAAATGTTTGGAAGAATCCCAGAACTCTTTATGTCTGCCTTCATGCTAAACTTCTTGAAGTGAAACGTGCAGCAATTTGCTGTATTAACAAGGGCTTTAAATGAACACCCGCCAACCTACGAACTGTGGATTGAAATTTATTTTGGCAAACATAAATGAAAACTTGTATCACTGCATTTCCAATGAACACTGTTCCATGATTTACAATACATCCACTGGCTGCTTACTTTCAGCATGTGGTATCATTTCCATGCGATTGCCTGAACAAAGTGCAGCTGAATGAGGAACAAATTTTTTTTCATATTTTCTCTTTTTTTTTAAATTAGCTGAATGACAAAGTAAGTGGCATGTAGAATGAAAAACAGAAATGTGACAGTGGTTGGATGGTGTAAAGAATGATAACAGAATGATTACAGGAAAAAGTGGGCCGGGAAAGGGAGGTCTGGGCTTCTCTGCTTAGACTGCCGCCCCTGGGACACGACCCCGGAAAAGCGGAAGAGAAAAGATGGATGGACAGTTCTGTGTTTTTTACAGAATGAATTACAAAACACCATTATCCACACCTGTAGGTATGATAAAGTCCAATCCATTCCGTTGCTCTGTGTATTTAAAATGATTTTTCATTTTTCATTCATTATTTTTCAAAAATTTAATTGTTTAAACACCGTTTCTCTCAACTTCTGGTTGTCTAAATGAGCTATCACAGTACATGTTTAAAAGCAGTGTAAAACTTCATATTCACTCAAAATAACACAAAAATTCACACCTTTTAAAACACCCAAGAGTCTTTGAATTTTCTTCTCTGCTTTAGAAAAATTTGTAGCTTCACTGGAGCAGTTAGGACCAAAAATATGATGCTCAAGGGCACTTCGATGATAACCATGGAGGAAGAGGTGTGCATGTCTCACATTACTCTTTTGTTTTTGTTTTCAAGGCACTGTGAGAAATTCAAATCTACAACATTAGCTGTCTGTAACTTGCTGTCTCTTCTTGATTTATTAGAGGACGTTTGGGACACAAACAAACAACACATATATCAAAAGCTCATTGTTTTTTGCTTTCTTTTCTTCTTCTGATTAGGACTGTGTGAGCATGCAAAGAATGTAATGCTACCCTTTAAGCCATTTACAGCAACAATTGGAACAAAACGGTTTCTAACACATTATTTTCTGAAGGCCAGAACAGAATTTCTTGATCATCAAGAAAGATGAATTAAAACAAAACAAAATTCTGTTGAAAGTTTAAATATTGAGCAATGTTTCAGTTCTTTTCGTGGGGAGGCCTTGGTTATTTCTCTTTCCATCTTGTCAGAAAGGTTTACAGCAGCAGAGTTGACAGCAAGCGTAAGAAGTGGCACTAAAGCTGTCAATTCAGAGAGAAAATACAGCAGCCTGCCAGTTATTGTTCATGTTTAAAACTGCTCTGCAAATACACACACACACACACACACACACACACACAAACCCAATTCAACCTTAATCTACTTTCAATTGATGCATAACCTTCTGTAAAAAAAAAAAAGAAAAGAAAAAAGAAAGGGTCTTGGGAGTGCTCATTTAATATCGTATCATGGAAATGATTTGATGGCCAACAAAAACGGTTTCGGTGTCAAAATATTACCTTTTATACTGTAAATCTAAGACATCTTGGTCCGATGAACTGCAGGAATCAAATTCACTGATGTGGATTTGATAAGAATAGCATTTTTTATTTTCCTTTTGCGTATCACTGTGTGTCATTCCCACAGATTCTGTGATGGTGCAGTGGTTTGCACTGTTGAATACATAAGGTGAGGCAGACAGGTCAGATGCATTCTGCATTCTTGTTTAACCTGAAGCGATATGAAAATAGCTTTTTTGGCAAACCGATCATTATTATTCCTGTTATTATTATTTCATTTGTATTGATAATTGTACATCTTGCACATTTGCAGAAACATGCTAAATTTGTGCTCATGCAAGCAGTCACTTTTTTCATTTCGTGATTATGGGCAGCATAAACAGATTCAGCCCAACACACTATTAGGAGTATAAAAATATTCTTTGATAGGTACACTGTTGCAACAATATTGTTTGCTGCAATGTTCATGTTCAAAATATTGAATAAGTTAAGTTATCAAAAGAGCTGAAACTCAAGAGGACGCCCGTCAGAAGGAAACAAGAACTAAACCAGTTTTATATGTTCTCATCCTCCTCACTCTAAGCTCATCTTTCCCTTTAAACTTTGCCTTTAACAACAGGAGCTACAAAGAAAGATCAACCTTTTTGTTTTTCAGGAGAGCAGAGGCATATGAAAAATGAAAAACTGCTGTAACCTGATCATAAATCTGTGCAGGCATTTATCTCAAGTCAAGTCCTGTTCACAGCTCATCCAACACTGCCCCCATATTTCCAGTTATTCCCATCTCAGCCTTTTATAATAGTGGGTGTTAGATTATAGTATGAGAGCACAAGGGACCTGTGGGAAGTTGCCACAAAGCACAAGTGAGGAAGAAATTAAAGAAGACAAGTGAGAGCTTATCTAAGTCTCAAATGGCTCGTGTAAGACAAATAAAAACTGTTTATCTTTAAAACCAAAGGTGTCACATGTAGAGAAAATTCAATCTCTCTGCTTTGAACAATAATCTTTTTAGCTTCAATTTGTTTTTGCTAAAGGTCAATCTGAAACAGAATCTATCAGTGGTTAACCAGAAATTTACAGAAATGTCTTGTTTTTTTCTTGTTTTTTGTGACCTTTCATTCAAATTTCAAGGTATTTTAGCCAGATAGTTTATGTGTTGTGTGACATGATTGCAGTTTTAATTTGACTATAATCTTGTATAATCATCACATTTGTGGGAGGATCCATGTACACCAGTCACCAAAATGAGAATTATTTAAAAGAATTCCTCTCCTTATTGTTACAAGTATATGTACACTACAGGGAATGCTGTTATGTGTCCCAAGGTGCAACATGAATGACCAAATGAGATGCAGCTTTGCTGTTGGTGCACAATTTCAGTTTAGCTCAGCACCATCGAACGTTCTCTACTTAAACACATTTAGATTTAAATGACAGAATCAGCGTCTATTTCAGGGAAGAAAATTAGCACCTGCCACACTGTGGTAAATAATGAGCGTAGCTGGTTTCAGACAAAGTAATGATTCATTTGTGTTTTTGGTGTGAATGAAATAGTCATTTTAGTTGGCTGACAGATCATCCTGTTATACCTCTGGTATTATTGCTTGGTTTCCTGCAAATCTACTTTCTGTAAAACTCGTAATGCACTTTTTCTTCCACTTCAGCTGATGTTGTAATCTTGTTCTCTACAGACATGCTAAAGTATTTGTGGTGGACTAGTACGAGTGTTAAAGTCACATATGAAAGGGGTCATATAGTTCATTTTTAACCACACTTACGATCATCTATCTTTTACATTTCTGTAGATGGTGTTAGATTACATTCTTTAAGGTTTTATTACAATACATCATGCCAGATGTCACTGATTCACATATTGCTACAGTCTCTTATTTTTCCTTCATGTGTCAAGCCCATGATTAAATCTATAAAATGGATCGTTTTGCAGACACATCAGAAAATGCCAAGGCTTTCGTTTGTTAAAGAAGATTTAATCAAACAAGCTAGAAATATTCTGGGAAATATTATACTTCTATCTCCACATATAGCTTTAAAAAGTGTTAGCAATTGCCTCTGCTGCACCATGACCGAAAGCAATACAGAATGAAACAGCTGTGATGATAACCACTGCTTTCTTTGAGCTTATTTTAGAGCCAAAAGACTGTCTTTATAGGTGCCCAGCAGGGCTTGAAATAAGCACCTGCCCACCTTCCATGGTTGAAAAATAATTGTTGCGAAAAGTATCATTAAGTTACCAACCAACTTGGAACTTGATGAATTACTTACATTGGATATATCTGAAATATACTTGGTGTTAAGGGCAAGTTATTTAAAAACATTATTTCCAAGACTCGCACATTAGACCACAGGGTCTACATCAGCCTGATGGCTTCAGAGAATGATTACATCATAGAGGTGCATGAATATAAAATCGGGCTGAGACCACTTTGTTAAACTATATGCTGTTATCTGAAATTAATCAACGCCCATCGAGTCACTCAAAATGGAGAATTCATGGCAGCCAAAAGTATGAAAGTGTAATGAAATTTATTAGATTTATGGGTGTGACCATGTAAGAATAATATCAGTTATTGAGTCTAGGTTTTTTTTTCTCATCTTAAAGGATAGAAATGTCTTTCCCACTCACAGACATTTCTGTTTTATTCACTGCTGTGCCACTGGCTTTGATGTACATTACCTAATATTTCCCAGTGGCCTCCTGGTGCATCCAATACATTCAGGAAATTAGGAATTGTTCTTGGTTACATCCTGCAAGTATAAAGTCAGCATACCTCTTTTCAATTTGTATCTAATATACAGTGATATGGTTAAAACAGCTTTCTTTTGGGGTTGGGATTTACTTAAAGTACCAATCTTATAAGTTAAATTACATAATATACAGGTGATGGAAAGATTGCATACAGGACATGTTGGACCTCAGCCCACTACATGATGCTCCGAACAATAATTAACAATCATTTGGTTTTTCATGGCACCATTTGGAGTCAGCATTGATGAGTTCCCTCTCTCAGTTTCATAGTTGTTATTTGAGATTTCAGTACATTAGAGATGCAACAATGTTGGATCTCTTTTTAATGGATTTATATTTTACACGATGTAGCTTGTTAGTCTTTAATATGGTCACTGTTCTCCATGATAATTATCCCCAGTAATTACAGTGAAAGAGTTCTGATGTATTTTAAATGTAATTTTAGACCATGTAGAGAATCAAAGTGAAAGAAAACAAAGTGGAGGAGTTTGGTGGTTCTGGTCGAGGTTTTGTTATTTTCCTCTTCAAGTAAGATTTCCAGAGTCAAATCTATCCCCTTGCCCTCAGATGGTAATGTGAAATATCATCGTTATTAGCTCTGTCACAGACTGTCAGTGCATGTTTCCATCCTATTGCCTACTTTGTAGCGCATAAGTGAAGCTTAGACTGAAAAGGTGGGGAGGAATAATATCATTTGATATTTTCTTTTAACCTGAGGTGATTTATGTCTTTACTGTGGAATGTATTTTGAGGCCAGAGAAGAGGAGCCTATCATATTTGAGAAGAGACAGAGAAAAAATTATTTGTTAGACATTAAAACCCCTCACTTTAATAAAGATCTTTGTTGTCAACCAGTCCTGGGAAGGGAATTTCCTCTGTTTGTCCTCAGTCTGTATGAGTTTAGAGTGATGGAGACCACTCGTTTCAGCCTGTTGAACATTTTTTTCTCCTTTCATTTTTACTGATCTTACCTACACCTACATCTCATTGTTCTATCTACCTTATTTGCAAATCCATTTTTTATTACTCCTCTTTTTTTTCTTACTGAGAACATTAAAGGGCTAAGCTTTTTTAAACTGTTGAGCCAATAAAAAAATAAAAAATAAAAAGAATACATCTTTATCCATTTCTAATAATTCATACATTCACATGAAATGTATATTCCCCTCATACACACTTTTTTACACATGACTGAATATAGAGCGTAGTTGTCATATAAAAGCTCCTTTCTCCATTTTTCTCAGGCAGTCGCCATAAATTATTCACTCACCAGCGATATAGCATTTTGGGTTTTGGCATTAATCAAATGATCCCTTTGACTACAATTAGACCAGAAAATTACCTTTTGCATGAAATGTCTTTCATAAAAGTGGAAAGTGAATTCAGTCAAAGGTAGGGTAGGAGATCATGGAAAAATGGTTCGAGCAAGCTACATTTTGAAAACACACAATTCAAAAATCCAAACCCCTATTTCCAAAGAAGAAATAGGGATTTCCCCCAAAGCCAAGCCTCCAGAGCACAGGAAAGCGGAATGCTTGTTCCCGAGGGTTCACAAGTGCTGAACATTGATTGTTTGCTCCAAAAGTCATAAAGACATAATCTTAGCTATCAAGTAGAGATAGGGTCACCATGGCATCACTTTGCAGCCTTTTCTGTTGAT
Organism: Atherinosoma microstoma; assembly: GCA_037177055.1. Taxonomy (NCBI): domain Eukaryota; kingdom Metazoa; phylum Chordata; class Actinopteri; order Atheriniformes; family Atherinidae; genus Atherinosoma; species Atherinosoma microstoma. Next base: position 17,684,974 of record JBBBVU010000022.1, on the reverse strand, counting down.
TCAATTGATGCCACCGATGCACAATCTGCTCTTACTCTGCTCTCCTTCAGCTTTTTTCTTTGCGGTAGCCTTCTCCAAAACAGGTTTTATTTTATATTCAATGTTCAAGCAAAACTTGTTTGGGTCCATATGAAAAAGTTCATTGTTAGGAGGAAGATTTTCATATTGGCCCTCGACACACCCCTGCTTCATACCAATGACACAATATGTCCCCTAGTGTCTGGATGTGGAATGATGCTGCAACAACTGAGATTGCAATAAAATCATTCATGACAAATCTAAAAGAACTAAAAAAAATCCTAAAAAATCCTAGGGATTGTGCTGGAGTAAAATGTATATACATTTTTAAGAATTCATGACAAATAATAGTCTTTTATGGTAGGACAAGTGTAAAAATCAATGGATGGCCATATGAAATGAATATGAAAAATCCTTGAAAACCATAAATATACTCTGAAAATCCTCAAAATAGTCTCGCAAATCCAGTCTTATTGCTTTTAGGAATGGAAATACACATTTCCCCACACATGGTCACAGCTTCCACATCGACCTGTGTGACATCTCACCAGCTGTTCATGGACAGCAGGAAAATGAAGCTATATCAGTAAAGTCAGACACAAGGAGATGGAATTAGTGAATTTGTGAATTTACCCAACTACAGAGAGACCCTCTCTGACTAAGACTTTGGGAGGGATATGCTTCTCGAAAGAAAAGCACATTTTATAATCACGGTCCTCTGTTCGGATAATCTGTTTTAATATTATCCTCTGATTACACAGCGGAGTTCAGTTGAGGAACAACAGGGTCACAAGGGACAGGAGAGAACAGGTGGATCTAATTGTCTTAATCACATCCTGTACCATCCCAGCAGCAATAACAATTAATAGTTTTAGGCCCAATCCCATTTCTCTTTTTTACCCCTACCCCTTCTCCCTTCTCCCTTCTGCCTTCCCCTTGCCCCTTAAAACGGCGCTACAAGGTGGGAGGGCTGAAAGTTAACCCCTACAAATTAGGACACCCCTTCACCAATCGCATACATCATCAGTAGTCACCGCTGGCTTTTACGTAAGCAGATGCGAGGAGCTGCTTACGTGCGGAAATCATGCCGTCTACAGATGTGGTGATCTCTCCTGCGTGGTCTTTTGGCATCTTTTTTTACGTTTCCAGGCTAACATTAACATTACATCCGATTTGTGCATATTACTGCCGCATATGTTGTACCCCATGAAGCCCTCAATGTACTGAAGAGCAGCAGCGAGGTTGCTGAAGCTATTATAGATGAAGTTATTTCTGTAGATTACAAGGGCTGCCTGCTAGAGAGCACCAGTAGTGATCAGCCGGCTAACATTAATGTTACTGAAGCCTCAACGCAGTACTAGCACTACGCTAGTTAGTGATTTTTTTTGTGTGCATTTTATGAAGAAAATGACCATTACACATTAAAACAGCGTTAAACTAAACAATACAATGGTTGTCATGCATTTTAAAACGTTATTAATCGATAAAATACTTGCATTTGTGCATTTCTTTGGACTCGGTTGCAGCCATCTTGCCGGGGTATGCCTGGCATTCTGGGAGATTTTTAATTCCCCTTCGTTTGAAGTGAGCTCCTGAAAAATCTTCCTTTGAAGAGGTATATAGCCCTACCACTTGCCCCTACCCCTCGTTCCTAACAGGAATTGGGACACCCTATCCCTACAGGCGAACGCGCAAAGCGGAGGGGTAGAGCCAAGGGGTGAAATGGGATTGGGCCTTAGTGTTCACATTATTCTTCTTTATGTGACATTACTGCTTAAAAGAGCTAATGGATGGATTTTGAGGAAATTTTCAGGAAATTCCTAGAAATGGTATACTGTAAGGAACAACTGATTAGAATTTGGGCGAGATCTAGATCACCGTATGTATAAAGGAATTTTTTTAACACAAGAAGTACCAACATTCCAATTCCCCCCAAAACCACTAGAGGGGGTCATTTAACATCCTGTCAACACAGCATTAAAAAAGAAAACATGAAGGTGGTGTTTTCAGAGGCCAAATTTTTCCACCCTTTCAATCTTTTTTAATAGAGTGCTAGATGTCAGCTGATATTAATTTATTGTATCACAAAGGGGGAGCTCAATAATGAACGCAGGGCAGGTCATTATGGCATCAATGCAGCTCCGGAGGATACATGTAGCAGTGCAGCCATGTCCAAAATGCAGAAGAGACGTAGAAGAAGCGTGTCGCACCATGCTCGGAGCTGTCAAGCAGCTCAAGAGGCTGATTGCTGGGCTTATTGCCAGCACGTTGTCTAGCTCGTTGTAAAAAGGTTGTAAACCATTCCGCTTCGTTGGTTGGAATCTTTAGCCACCTTGAATTTAGCTTTTAGGCTCTTGATTTTTCTCTGGCATTGAAGCCAGGTTCTTCTGTGTCTCCTTTCGGCCATTTCACGTGAAATGCTTTCATAGACTGACCGGTTACTGTACGACCCCTCAAGGCTCCTTTGGATGGTTGTATTGTCCCAAATATGTATAAGTTCCAAAATCTCGTTATCCCTCCACTTTACACTCCCATATATGCTGTCCACCAAGTTTATTCTGTAATTCTTCCGCTAATTTCACCTGATGCAGTGTCGACACAGAGTGACATCATCATCGCATGAATTCCGATATGGGTCACTTGGCTGTTTAGTCCGCAGTCACATTCCAAAAAATCTGACCTGTATCAGACTTAGAATCACATACCAAAGTATCCCAGATCTGATTTTAGAATATCAGATTCCATGTGACTTGGCCTGTACACAAAAAAAAAAAAAATGGATTACGGCCACATTTGTCTGCTATTAAACTGAGCCTTGGGGGCTTATGTCACTAGCCTTTGAGTACTCTACTACTATCCATAATTCTGGTAGTGCTTCCAGATTGGTTGGACTTGTAGTCATGGTTTATTTACACAAAGTGCTCTGCTCTTTCTAGGGATTCTTTTCTTCTTTTTACATAAAATATGTATTTGTATGTACACAAACATTACACAGATAGATAGAACAAGTATTCATATCCCTTGAACTTCTCTTTTGTCACATTACATCCATGAACTTAAATCTATTTTATTGGTATTTTATTTGATAGACCAACACAAAGTGGTGCATAATTGAAAAGTAAAAAGAAAATGAAACATGGTTTTGCTTTCCTGATAAAAATAGCAAAAGTATTACGTAGATTTGTTTTCACCCAAGTTAGTACTTTGTAAAGAGACTTTCACTGCAATTACGACAACAAGTATTTTGTGTCTTTAGCCTACCAGGTTTGGACATCTAGAGACTTAATTTTCATATCTTCTTACATAAAATCAGACTGGTTGCAGAATATATGTCTCCACATTTTCACGCTGTAGCTTACGTGAAAATCAACTAGCAGCCTTGCTAGCCTCCTGTTTAAATGAAACTGGATCATATAGCTCTTGCACAGGGACAACATCTCTTCTAGAAATTTGCAGCCAAATGTAATTTTTTTTAAAGGACGATGAGTTAGAAAACTACTAAAATTTGCTTCAAACTGGTGTAATGACACTGGTGGTCCATGCAGGTCTGGAAAGATGTTTTTGTGACCCCTGGGGTGTCTAATCAGATTTCAAAATTTTGGCCAGGATTTTATTTAGGGGTATCAGAGTACATTGATACCCCTGATGCATTCTTTGAACATCAATTATTCTCTCCTTTGAGTTGGCCTATTATATAAAATCCCAATAAAATACATTTTAGTTTGTGCTACTAATGTGATAAAATGTCCAAATGTTCAAGGGGTATGAATACTTTTTCAAGACACTAAATAGAGAGCTGGAGGGATACAAATACAGTTTTTTGTATTCTAAATAGTTTTATATTGTCATAATGCTTTCATTCTGAAGTTAACTTTTCCACATTGTCGCTCTGTCTTAATTTATGAAGAAAAAAAAAAAAGGAAAACAAATGCTCTGCTTTCAATGATATGAAAGACTAGTATGGTCAAATCTAAACTTCTTTCATTTAGTTTCTTATAATTTTCTTATATGTATCCAAAATAGGATTGTGGACAAATTGGAAATTAAGATGTTCAACTCTTTCATTGCACATTTACTGGTTGGCTATTTAAGATGGATCTCATCTCATTTTCGGCATATATCCTGTCCACTGAGTCTGCTATAGCACACAATCACTGGGAGTTGCTGCTGCAGAGGTTGCCAGACTATTACAGAGCTAATCCATACAGACACACAAACACCTTTACTCTCACATCTATGCCTACAGGCAATTTTGAGTTTTTTCACCTGAGCTGCATCTCTTTGGACTGTGGGATAAAATCAGAACATGCGGAGAACACAAAATCAGCCTGGATCTAGCTAAGACAGTTGCTCTAACACTTAGCATCTCACCCATTACATATTGATTAACATAGAACTGTTCTTTCAATAATTGCACTTTTTTGCCGGGATTTTTTCTGAATTAAGCATTTTGATCTGTATTTCTAAATAAAAAATGTGACCCTTTAAAAAAAAATCTAAAACAGGAACAAAATGTTGGAATTCCTGAAAGCACTATTACACATGGACATGAATTTATTCACAGCCACCTACAGGAGCTGCAGTATTTCCATGCAATTCAGATGTCTGTGCATGTCAAGAAATTAAAAATGAAGAACAAAGCTTAATTTCACTCACAATCAATACTAAAATATCATTCCCTGCTCTGATGCGTTTCATTGTCTATTCAGCTTGTGTATTGTAGGTAAGTGGGAAGCAAAGGTGGCTCAGTCCAATGTCAGTTTTTTTAATACTTTCTCCATAAAACTATTTTGTGTTTCAGTGACAATGCAATTTCTTTAGGCTTAAAGATAATAGTGTTCAGTGACATTCAGTGATAACAACATGCATTTCTATTGTAATTCTATGTGAAGTTTTCATATTCAAAGTGCTCAGAGGAGTAAATGCAAGCAGAATCAGGTCCAGAGGGATGGCCAGAAGTGGGGGCAGCTCAGTTAGACCACTGTGATTGTGATGCAAGATGACTACAGTGTGACACAAAATAACCACAAAGTGTTACAAAGCAGACAAAGACAAACAAAGACATACAAAGTGTTGACAAAGATGCAAAAAACAACCAAAAAGTCTACAAGCAGGTCCAAAACAAAAAAAATACAAAAAATGACATAACATTTGAGAGAGTGCAGGGCAGGAAGAAGACACACAGAAATTCAAAATATTTCTTCCAACCACCCTGATGGGAAATGTGAAGTTGTAACCAACAAATTGGACTTGCTCAAAGTGCCAACAAGGACACAGAAGGAATGCAGAGACTGCAGTATTATTTGTTTCACCAAGACATGGCCACAGGAGCATATCACAGACTCATTCATTCATTCATTCATTTTCTGTACCGCTTAATCCATGCAGGGTCGTGGGTGGGCTGGAGCCTATCCCAGCAATTATCAGGCGAGAGGCA
>JBBBVU010000022.1:17654198-17679419 GCA_037177055.1 Atherinosoma microstoma | reverse complement strand
CCCCAGCTCGAACCAGCAACCCCCTCTGGCTCAAACTCTGCCTGGGACTTGAACCAGTGACCTTCTTGCTGTGAGGCAGCGGTGGTAACCACCACACCACCATGCAGCCCCATATCACAGACTTGCACATGTTGATTCAACGCTAATACACGTTAACACAATGCTTTAAGACTGTACAAGCAGACATAGACAAAATTTGCAAGGAGATCCTGCTTTGGTTTTTCAACTTATGTCACTGTAGGGAGAAAGATCACATCAAACTGTTAGCCCTGAGTTTCTTACAAATGATCTTTCTCGAATCAAGAAAAAGAGATTGTGCTGGTGATTGATCTGGAACTGCTTGTCCAGAAAGGAATGACAAGCTATCTAACACAATGGACAATTCTTCACACACTCTTCAAAACACAGAAAGGAAACAACAGAGTGTTCAGTCAGAAGTTTCTTCAAGTACTGCAAGACAGATACAGGGAGTCATTCATGTCAACAGTCTTCACCCTCCAGAACAATAAGTTTGACAACTGATTGTTTCAATAAAAACAACAAAACAAAACCAAAAACAACTTGCTAAAACATAATTTCCCATCAGGGGATGACTAAAATATTTAATTGTCATTTGTATTCTTTTTATGTCCTCTGTTTGGTTGTGTTGCTTCTGAGTCACCAGTTCTTTCAAATTTTGACAAAAATAAGCTATTAAGTACTGTAATGCATTTGGCATTCATTCCTTACACAGAGCAAATACTGTTACTATTAACATGCACTTCATTAACGCCAAGTTACAAGGGTGTGAATTTACATGTGAGCTTTTATTTTTATTTTTTTACCAATTCAGCAATAGGCTTCAAACCCCATTCTAACCTGCATTAATGAAAAACAAAGAAACAAATAGAAAGAAAAAAGTCTTTGAGTGTGAATCTATATCCCAAACAGCTGCATCACATCAGCTACAAATAGAAAGCATCTCTCATTGTGACTTTGTGCAGATGCTCCATTCATGTTCATCAGCTTTATTTTTATCTCCTAATGATGTTGAAGTGCAGACACACACTGATATTTTAATTCCTATGTTAAAAACAAAGCAGAAAAACAGATCCATTGTGGAAGAATGCAGTGTGCAGCATGCAGAGTGAGAGCTTATCCGATTAAAAATGATGCCACTTCCTCCTTTTTATGTCTTTTTGCCTTTCCGGAAAAAAAACCATCGGGTATTCAGAGAAATAGAAATAGTTTTTAGGATATAATGTAGCCTATATAATGATATCAAGGCATTTATTAAAAAATGAGAAGGGTCTTAGGTGTCTGTGTTCTCTATGAATAAATATTTTCATTTTTAATATGTCCTCAGAAATTATGTCACTAGGTACAATTAGTGACAGCTTCCAGAGACTATATTCTTGCGGAGTACCTTGGACTACTGTTGTATGCTTCACTGCCTCATCCGGGAAATAAGCAGAACCTTAGGAATCAGAGAGGTGCTCTCTGATAAAATAAAAATAAAATGTAATTGCAGGGTTGGAGGATTATGAGACGTCACATAGAGGAAGTAGTTGCTGTGACAATCCTCTGCTTTGTGAAAAGGTTAAAGAGAGTATGGCAGAACAAAATCTTACGTCGTGCAACATTTTCTCTCAAGATCTTGTAGTGACTCAAAGTGCAAAGTGCAAAACATTGTTTTACAAAAATGCAGTGAATTCCTGCACAGAATGAAAAGTCATTCAAACTTGTGCTCAGAATGTTTTAAGCGATTTGTTCCCTCAGATAAATACAGGCTTCAATGAAATGTGGATTTCTTATAATTATAGAAAACTACTTTTTAAATGTGTATTTCTGTGTTTGTAATGCTTTATGAACATTTTTAATCAATTCACGTCCTAATGAGTCATTTTGAAACCTTCATTGCTTAAATTCCTTTTACTTGGCAGCAGCAGCAGCAACGTTCTTTGTTTGATTGTGTACTTTATATTTTTATTTATTTATTTAATAGTTATTATTTTTTTGGCATGCCACTAGTTGATTAGTGAGAAACTGTTGGTGGAAGATATGCAAATATGTAAATCAGTACCTGTAGATTGCATCATTGTCCATGTGCACAAAAACAAACAAGTTATCTATTTATGAAGCTCAGTAATGTTTTTTTGTTGTTTTTTTTTTCAAAGCACACCCACACACATTGAAGTGGTTAATATCCCATAGAGCCTTGCTTGGATACATATAATATAAATTGATTTTAAATGTTTGTTTTTGTCTGAACAAAGCAAAAAAAAAAAAAAGTTTCATATATGCTATAGAAGAAGATTTTGGGCTCAGTTTCTGGTTCTTTTATTTATCTATTAATTAATTGATCAATTAAATGCAGCAGCGAAAAGGGTAATAATATTCTTAAATACAACCGTAAACTAGCTTTGTTTTTTTCTGAATTTCACTTTACATCTGAGTTCAAATAAATATGGGGCTGGGGTAAAATTGAATAAGAGAATTCATTTATATTTGTCTGATGTGAGTGAATCAAATAAACAGGGCTCAATGAATATGGAGCAGTATTGATCTGAAGGGAACTATTTACTGCCACAAAGATCTACCCACCAGGTTTATTGTACCAGATTATCACAATATTACTTTCCAAAAGCTGAGAAAACTTCAGCTTCTGTGGGGTGACCCCCTCATATGGGGCATCACTCATTTTGAAGCATTACCAGTCTTATCCATCCCTTTTTCGCTTAGGTTGTTTTTGACATCTCTGCAGTTATAGGTCTGCAGGTATAGATCCAGCCACCCAGCAAAGGGAAACCATACTAATAACGCACTCTTAATGCCTGCCAGTGTTTTACTGCCACATTCCTTTCTGCTTACCTTGCAAAGCAGTTGGATTCTCATGAGGTTCGGCAGTCACAAGAGAATCCATCTTACCACGATTCAAGCTATCCATTAGTGGTCAAAACACAAAAGTAAAAACCAATCAGCATCCATTGCTAGCAGCTATAATGAAGGTGGAAGGTGGGGATGGAGAAAGATGTGATGACTTGAAGTTTGCTTGTGATGGTGATGGGTTTTTCATCAAAATGTTTGATAGATCATTAAAAAGGATGACCTCGTCTGTTAACCCATGTGTTTAAGCTAAGTACTTTACAGTAATAATGAATATAGAAAGAATGAATATTACAATCCCCATTATAGAAAGGAAATTTTTCATCCTAAGAATCAAGGTTGTTGAAATAATTTAGTATACAAGCTTATCCCAGTCTCCCTCTGCGAATGAGTGGGTGGTCACGCGTGGGTTAAATTCACAGAGTCTTTATTATCTACCACAGCTCTGTGTATGTCTTCCTCAAGCTTAAGTCCTCACAAGATGCTCCTACACAATTTTTGTAGCATGGTGGGGATCATTGTTTATGTTACTGTTCGAGAGTGCTTCTACCAAGCGCATACACATGTGCTTGGTCAGCAGCAATGTGTAAGTGGGATGTGACAGAGTATCATCCACTTGAATGCCAGGAAATGAGGTTTCCAGGCATGGTAATCAGATAATCAGTTGCTATGATATGGATTTATTTGTGTTTTTCACGTTATGGCTGATACACAATTTTAGCATATTGCAATACTGTATAGACCACATGGAATGGAACATGTTTTTCTAAATGTTCACATGCTATTACTGCTGAGGCAGAAATAATTTACTAGAACACGTTCTAACACTGTGGTAAATGGATTGTATTTTTACAACTCTTTTCTTGTCTCTTGACCACTCAAAACACTTTTAAATGGCAACCCACATTCACCCATTCACACGCACAATCCTACAGCACTTCTTAGGCAATATCTACGGAGAGCTACCTGTCATTCACACACACAGTCTTGCCCAAGGACACTTCGACATCTGGAGAAACCGGGACTGAACCACTAGTTTCCTATCTGGCGGACAACTGCTCTTTCTCCTGAGCTACAGCCCCAGAAGTGGTCCTGTATTTCTTTGACTGAAGTTGGTGAGTATTTCTGATATAAAATTTTCTCAAATACCTGTATATGCAGATTAGTCTTTAAAATGGTATCTAAAAGAGTCGATTCACTTCATGATAATTCACAAGTCCACAATTACCCAAGCAGATTAAAAAAATGTCATCTTCCTTCGTAAAAACCACAAGGACAGTTTTTTCTTTTATCAAACATTGTTGAACTTAGTGGTCAGTGTCCCTGTCTGGCTCAATCCCCCTTTTAAAACAGAGGGAACTAAAGATGTTGCTCATGCAAATGAGCTTATACAATAGGCTATGTAATACCAAAAGCTAGTGTTTATTATTCCATTACTGTTGCAAATTCTGACCATATATTATTAACTATTGTCTCAACCATATGTTATAAAACACTGTATCTTTCTTGTCCAAAGGAAAACAAAAATGCAAATAAGCATTTTTCTCTTGATTTTTTTCTTAGTGAGAACTTTAAAGGGCTAAGTTACCCAGTTCTTCATTTTGTAAATCTATAGAATTAGATCAACCTACAACTTTAAATTAATCTACACATTACTTGTCTATAGCAGGATAAATCTACACATAGTTTTTTACACTTTATTATGCAGCTGTGACTTTTGTAAATGATACAACTACTTCCACCACAGCTGAGCCTTATACATTTGTTATCACTGTCTAAGCCATCAGCCAATACTACTTTATCTTTTTAGTTAGTTGCAGTAAGCCCCTTTTATCCCTTATAGGCTAGTTACGGTAAGCTCAATCCATTCTTAGCTTGGCTTACCCTTTTCTTAATCTGTCTCTCCTTGACCATTTCAGTATCACTGTGTGCTTGTGACAAGCTTCAAAGATGCCAAGGGATGCTCTGACAGACCATTATTGAGGGATTAAGAGATGTCGTGCATCAGGTTACCTTTTCGGGCAGAGACTGCACAACATCTATTTCCTCGTAACTGGCTCTACCGGCCTTAAGGGTGAACTAAGCTATTATTTCCGGTTACTGTTTGTAAACACAGCGTTCAGTGCCCTGTCCTCTCCAGTTCAACTAACAAGAGTCAGGTGGAACATAGTTGCGCTTAAAGGACAAGCTGCAGCCAGCATCAAAGCAAAACTTTAAAAGAGGGGCAGAGATTTTTTTTACAGAGAAATACACCATCACACACTTCAAGTGGCCTCTAGGATTCAGAGGTATAACAGTTTGTTTTATGTACTTTTGAGTATATGTTGCTTTTCTTTTCTTGTCTTTTTTTTTTTAGAAATATACTCCTTAATCTCCCTTAAAGGTTCCATAGAGGCTGTTAAAGGTGACATGAATGACTTGAGCCTCAGCTGTGGCTTTTCTCTTTGGGACTCACTCAATTTATTTCTTTAACTCTTAAAAATAGTCCCTTTTCAACCATCAAATTCTGGTTTCACATGATTAACCATCAAGTCAACTCAGCCGCACTATTTAAGAGGGTCATACTCGAATGCAGATTGAAAACAGGCCAAATATATAAGTTTATGTCAGTGTGCAGAAGGGGTTTGAAAAAAAGGTGGTATCTGTGAAAATCTGAAAGCATGTGTCAATCGTAAGGTCCTCATTCAAATAAAGCAACCTCAAAACTCTTTTACAACTTTAACTCAAAACATTGCGGTTCGGACTGAATGGTGAAGCAGGTGTGCAGAGAGGAAGCCCAACTGTACATTAACAACACCAAACACAGTATCTTAAGCAGACTATAGTAGAAAGTTGAATAGTATCGCAGAATCTGTACAAAGGGTCAAATGCTTTTCAGTGTCAACCACTATCTTGCTGTTTAAAGCAGGATGTTTATCGGAGCCAGGAATAAACTTTTTAAACGCAGTCAAAGGTCACACAGGCAATTGCTTCATCTAGCAGTGAAGATGAGACCTCTCAGAAAGAGGAACGCATTGTCTGAAGGTCAAGTTCCTCTTCTGCTGTTTAAGAAAAATATTGTTCAAGCTGCAGCAATATTAACCATGAGTGACAAGCACCATCTGAGGAGCAAACGCAGTTCATTATTTGAATTATCAGACAAAAATGTCAGTTTTCAGCAATTCATATTTATACATGATAACCCATAACAGGTTATGTATAAATCAAAGGGGAGACATATTTACTTCTTATGAAAGACTGAAGTGTTTTTAGAGATTCCTTTATGTTTACTCTTATATGATTCAATTTAACAGTATGGAGGTAATTTTGATGAGCTTGTGTCATCAATGAGAAAATGCATTGTAAATATGATGAAAGAAAATCCACTGATACAGCCTTTTGTGTGTTGAAGAAAGCCATCACCTCTGATTTGAGTGGTGAGCAAATTCATAAAAATGACAAGAGGGAAATAATTAAAGTCTAAGGGCTTTTATCTCTCAGAAGGATGAAACCCTTGATTTTCTTTTCTTTCTTTTCTTCAGCCTCCTCACGTTTGTATTCTACTATGAACAGATGAGTCTTTGTTTGGCAGGAAAAAAAAAAAGAAAAGAAGAAGAGGACCAAAGAAGTGGGGAAGAGACAGGCTGGCTCATTACCGCCAGAAGCAAAAGTTCTGCGAAGCAGAAGTCATGCGGCCTGTGTGGGCACATGCCTCCTGATTTCTTGTGTGTGCCGACTCTTTGATTTGCGCTCACTTTCATATTGCAATGAGCCGTTCAGTTTCTCCTGTACCGCACGTAGCGTGCTCAGCAGTTCCTCCTCCTGTCACTGGCAGCAGTACTGACTGGTGGTCCTTGTGACCTGCCTCTGCACATCACTCATTTGAAGGATCATTCACTCGCTCTGCTTTGGCGATCACCGGGGTTTTTTTTTTCATGAGCTGCTGTGCTGCGTATTAATGAGAAGGATCTGGGTCTCTTTTGGCTCTAGAAACATCCATCAGCACGAATCTACTTTTAACAAGAGTGAAGAGTTCCAGCCCATCAACAGAGGTGCTCATAGATCACAGTCTTCAACACCCTTTGGTAAATAAATGATAGATACAACCACAATGCTCTTTCTTTGGCAATAAGCCGTAGTAGTAAGCGTGATCAGTCATTTTCTGTAGCTACATTTGAAAATGAAATGCTGTGAATGAAGATAATTTACTGAAGCATCAGTAGAGTAGTAGGTAGCTAAGGTGGAGCTGGTTAGATGATCCTATCCTTGAGTTTGGGCCCTTTTAAAGACCAATAAACTGAATCAGAGAACAGTGTATTTGCTGTTTAGTTTTTACTTGCTGGTTGATTCAGGACAAGATTGTGGTTGGGTTTAAACTTCTGTCAGAGGATTTTGCTGGTGAAAGATCCATCTGTATTCCTTTAAAAAACAAAAAGAAAAGAAGATAAATTTAAGTCTAGTTATTTATCGACAGAGAAAGAAGTTATAGTTATAAATTACAAGATGATCCAAAGCAGATGTCACTTCTCAGGCACAGTGACCTCACTCAGTCATTGTAATATTCCTCCTTTTTTTCCTTTGTTGAACATGAATTACTTTACAATCACTCACTTTTGAATAGATTAATAATTGAAGGATTTTAACATATTTGAATCTATAATTCAGACTGTATTCATAACAAATGAATACAATCTTTTTAATTCAGTCTAGTGGCTTTGAAGAGAGCAATATCATAATAACCAAAAGTGCAGTGGAGCACCCTGTCTTTTTAAAGATGGACCAAAATTTCAAGCAGCCTTTTACATCTAATTTAAAAGGAAACAAAACAACTCCAAGGCTTATTCCTCACCTTAATTTTTCTTTTAGAAACCGATTTTAGAAGATTGTTAAGATGAAAAACTCAAATCTAACAGATTTGCTCAGAGCATAAAGATCTGAGGAGTCCAGGTTCCTGTGAGGGGCTGTTTGCACTTACAAAAATAAGAAGGCTTACTGTAATGCCTTTGGCATTCATTCCTTACACAGAACAAATACTGTTACTATTAACATACACTTCATTAACGCCAAGTTAAAGATGGCCACTTGATATAAGACATACTGTAAATCTTCCTGGTTGTGTGATGGGCTCTGTGATGTGCTATGTTTGAGTTTGGATTTTTACACAGTTTTGTTTTTTGTTTTTTTTCATTTCCCATTTTTCATGTCATTTGTTTAGTTTGTTCTTCATATCTTACATGTCCTTGTGTGTTTTTATTTGATGTGGGCTCAGAACAGACAACAAGTACAAGAACTTCCAAACTGGTTTAACTTGATTAGAATTAGTAACACTTCCTTTCCACAAAGTATAGATTTATTTTTTTAGAACTTGCCGGTTAATTTTTTTAACCTGAAGTTATCAACTTAATTTTTATCACCCTCCAAAGCAGCTCCATATGAACTCAGTCTATTAATTAAAGCATCTTTTTGAGCTTTGGTCTTAGGAGTTGATCTAATTCTTGAGCCAGCTGCAGATCCCTGCTCTTTGTCCATCACCCAATTAGACAGTGAATTTGTCAAGACCAGGAAAACTTTGGTGTTCCCTCCTTTCAAATACTGTAACTCATTGATGTAGAGCTCTGCAGACAGCTGATTAATCCGTTCTGCCTTGTCTAGAGATGGAGGATCTTCTTGGCTGAACCTTTTGGAAAAAATGACAGGAAAGGTACTTATGGTACTCACATTTTGTCCCTCTGCGTGGCCATCCTGTGTTCTCCAAAACAAATTTAATTTAGATTACTCTAAAAGCTCTTACATCCGTGCATTACATACTTTTTTTTATACAATGGACCAGTTAATGGATAAAAGCGAACGGCATATTGTCCTTTGTTATAGATTGATAGTTTATAATAGAACATCCACCTCAAATAAAAAGATACAGGTACTGTTTATGCGAAAGCCTTTGTCTCTTCTTAAAAATGAACACTGCCACTGCTGACCATGTTGCAAATAGATTCCATGTTAGTCTCCATGCTAGTGAGTGTTTTTGGAAAATGTATTGATTAAATAATTGCAGAGTTGCTCTAGTGTCTTGATCCAGACCAACATGCCCCACATGAACTTTATTTACTGCTTGTCTTGGGCTGTTTTTGTGTTTATTTTCAAGAATGGAGCAGTAAAATAGAGCAGATTTTCCAGATCTTACTAATTTTGTTATCATTTTGTATCGTGGCAATTGTAATTTAGCATCAATAAAACTCACATCACTTCATGTTGTCATTTTTTTGCCCCCCCCTAAAAATACCCTTGACCTTGCAACATTAAGCTTGGTTAGGAAGGAGCCAAATGCATTACACAAGCATTTTAGTCAAAGCTACTAAATCATTTTTAATATTTAAATTTTAATCAGGGACTATTTAGAAAAACCCTAGTTGCAGTTTTATGGTCAGGGCCTTCAGCATGTAGAGATAAAGTGAGGAATTCTGGGAGGAGTCTGTGTAATGTCTTAATGCCTTCCTCTGTTGTCTAGTGATGTGAGTAACAGCAACAAATCAAAGCTGACACCTTCCACAGTCTCCCCCGTTCATTTCCCTCCAGGCAGGACAAAACTAGCAAACTGCAATAGAAAGGCAGAAAAAGAAGCTCTGTAAACAAGCTATTGATGACTGTGGTGAGTCAAGCAAAGTGCACCTATATGGTCAATTCTTTGTTGTTGAAGTACAGTGCACTTTACAGGGAAGTAGTTATGAGTAGTTCCCAGATGGTTTACAATTAATGAGAGGCTGCTTGTTGATTGACTCTCTTCTGCTATAGACTTTTATTTTTCTGAGGAAATAACAGATGAAGAATTAAAACAAGTGAGACAAGGACTTTTAAAAAACTAAATGTGCAAAGTAGTCCAATGCATTTTTTAAAGGCATGCATTATCTGTTTTTCTTGATTTGTAATATTTTCATTGCAATAAAGCAATACAGACGTCACCTTTCATGTGATGTTTTTATATTTTGTGATGCTTGAGAATCCAGTACTAAATGCAGTAAATGCACTGCAAATGTTAAAAGTTTATACAAAAAATAAACATGTCAATATTTCTCTTATATTATAGCACTGGAAATATCATCACTACACTTAATATGTTTAAATAATGTTTTGAAAAATAAAAAGATTTCTAATGAATCATTCGGCATGGTACCAGTTTACCACCAGCTGCACAGTTTTTGTATTGTTCAGTGGTCAGCCACAAAAAGCCTGATAATAATAAACCTCAACTGCACTTTAACTTCACTACATGGATAAATACAGATTATCTAAACTTTGCACAAAAAAGTAAGGAAAAGTGTGTAGTTGACTATTTCTCCCCTTTAATGATGTAATTTCATATTGTATTATATTGGATAGCCTGATTGTTCATCTTTACAATGAAGTATATAACTTGTAAGGATTGTGCTCTGGTGGGATGAATGGGTTGTGCCCCCAAAATATGTGCCAAAATCCACTGCAACAGTTTCCTGTTGGTTTTTATTTTTGTTTTTAGATTCAAGTGCTGCCAGGTGTGTTCCAGTCCAGTATGGTACCTGACTGGCACCTAATAGATGGATAGATAAATCAGAATGACATTCTGGAGCCAGTGACGACCCCATATCCTGTATCCCATTATGTGTGAATAATGCCCCCAACCCCCACCCCCAAGATGTGCCAACAATCTCCTGCAGTATTCCCCTGTTGGGATTCAGTTGTGACTTGTTTGGTGGATTGTTTTCTTTTGTTTCTCAGAGTAATAAGGAAAAAAACAACACATATTGTCCATTTCTACACTTCATTCATTTTATACCATTAAGGACCTCAGTAGCGTGTACATACACAGACACGACAGCTTGGCACCACCTCATGCTTGACATCAACGTGGTCACATTTTGCTGTGAGATGGTGCTGTGGAAATTCTTCATAAAACCATTGGTGATAAATAAATCCATGAAGCTCTTCTTGTTTTTTATGTAATCTATTATGCTGCAGCAGGAAAACAGATACAACCGAGCACAAGAGGCTGCAGAAGTTGTTTTACAATTCATTTTTCCTCTAAGAGCATTTTTATTCAAGGTCTCTGTCCACACCCTTCTCAGCCCATCCCTCCTCATGCAGAGTATGTGAACAGTGCATGCATGAAAATGGTTTGAAGAAGTCTAAAACAACTCTCACCTCAATAAGACTGCTGCTGGAGTTGGACTATAGCCTAAACTAACCTTTGTAAAGAGTCAGACAGGGTTCTGCAGAGTCTTCATAAACAAGCGATATGACTGAAACTCTCAGATGAAACTTAACCATGGCATTAATATGAATCATTGGATTAATTTGAAGATAAATGTAAAAATAATCAGAATATAAATGATCCAAACAATCTACCAGTGGTTGATCACTTTAGCATGTACAACATGCCCAAGATGATTCCAAAAGTATTCACTAAGGTTAAGGTCTGGACTCACAAAAAGCCACTCCATCTTCTCCACTACCACTACCACTACTATTCTGGAGGTACAGTGTGATGATCCTAGCTCTGTGGGTGATCCTGGAGGGTGGAGTTGGCTCCCAGATTCTAGAGGGATTGCCATTGGCTCCAGAATCTCATTCTCATATTGATATGTCTGTCTAACAATTGGGTGCCAGCCAGGTGCCAGTCATACTGTACATATGTGACTGGAACATACCTGGGAGCACTTGAATCTCAAAACAAAAGTGAATACCAACAGGAGAATATTGCAGGGAGCTTTGACACATATCTTAAGGGCATTACCACTGTTTTAGCTCTGTTGTCAATCCCACAGAAGCACAATCCTTACAAGTTATACCTCACTGTAAAGCTCAGGCTTTTCAACGATATATAATTCAACACCAACTGGTGTTAATAAGAGGGAGGAATAGTAAAATAAATACAAATCCCCTTACTTTTTGTGCTAAAGTGCTAATGATACATTGTTTTACATTTTTATTTACCAGTGTTAACTTGTCCAGAAATTGAATGATATTACTTCAAACCCTGTTTCTAACTTGCCACTGAAAACAAACATGATTTTCTCACAAACTGAACAAATAAGAGCATAAACCCTTTAACTATTCTTTAAATAAAATATTAATAAACAAATAAAGTGTTTGCAAGCTTCAACAAGACTAAAAAATATAGTCATTCTCACATGTCTGCAATATGTCATGGCTGTCTGTACCACGGGAGAAAATATATAGTTTTTCTTTGCGCACACGTAAGGATTGAAGTTCATTTGTCATGCAAGTATGTCTCAGTTTTCCATGATTGTGTATCTTCAGCTTCCGAATACATTTTCAATGACTGCAGATCAACCCCAGCTACGTCAACAGTGTGTGAGAACTCTCCTTCAGGAGCTACAAATTTGACTTGTCCACCTTGTTTTCCATCACCTCTAAAATGGGAAGTCCAAACAGACCTGTGACTGAAAGAACCGTGAAGAACTGTATAAAGGGTGCAATTATTTTTCACTGTCTTTGCAGAGCGGCAACATTGATGTCTCAATGTCAACTTTGTCTTGTTTTGACTAAAAATAACTATGGTTTCCATCAACAAGTTTCCATTCCTCTTACAAGTATTTTTTCATCCACTGAATAAGTTTTTCAGTCACAGGAGAGAAACGTTTTTAAATTGAACATGCAAAACCAGCAAAGTGATCCAGAAAATACAAGGTTGGTAATTAAGAAGCTTAATCCATCACTCCGTGCTGCTGTCATTACTACCTTAATCACATTAAAAAAGTGTGACTAGGTTTGCATGGACATTTGTCAGCTGGATGGAGAATTTGTACCAAAATGAGTCTGAGAAGCATGACCACATGAAAGGAAATGAGGTGTTTTTAGGGGAGGGTTCATATTAATAGACCTTTAGCATCTGTACAAATCCATCAGATTTTTGAATTTTTTTTTTAGCATATGTAAAATGATGAGCTGCAAGATGGGCCAGGGTTTGCTAGAAAAAAAATCCACTGTCCTACAAAACAGAAAAAAAACTTACTTCCTGAAAGAAAAGGTGTAGGAACACATTTAATCTTTGGAAAAGATGGTCTAATTAGATGACAGCATAAATTGATTAAAATCCCTGGACGTGGCTTTATATCTGGTAAGAATATATACGCTTGTACAATTAGCTATCCCCTAGTATGGCTATGACATATTTCTGCCTCAATTTTTGCTCTGCCATTTCGGCAGAGTTTAATAGGAATTTTCGAAAATGGAGCATTTGTTCCTTACCTTTATATGAAACATAGTTAGCAACACAAATCACATCTGGAGCTTATGTCCATGTGGGAACCAAGGCATTGTTAAATATCTAGTTTTCTTCTGGTTTTCTTTTTACATCAAAACCATTTATAAACATTTCATAGGTTGTTTTCATCATAGCATGTACCCTCTGCCTAGTTTTGAACAACAGTTGCTCCCATCTTGGCCCCTGTCCTCACTACTGGGTGACAAAAATGATTTTACTACCATAAAAGTACACCAGAGCTGGAATGCCTACCCAAACATGACAAGCAATAATGAGTCATACTGTGAAATCTATAAGTATTTACCTGCTGCTGAAAGGCTTTATATGAACCCCCTTTGGCGAGGGCTTGAATGCAACAAATGTTCATTTATATGCAAATCCCCCACTTAAGCTTTAATACCGGCTTCACTCCTAAAACATGGCATGTACAAAATGTGATGGTTTGCTTTTGGTTCCCAAGCTAACAGTGCTAACTGGCTGTATGACACACTCACCTCAACTGTACTCGAGCCATGCTGTAGGAAACATCTAGGGCCGGATTTACTAAGACTCCAAATAGCGAGCGCTAATTAAATTGGCCCGCAAATATTTTGGGCCTGTTGTGTTTCCATGATTTGCGGGTGATCTGCTAAGATTGATTGCGCAATTGATAACAGGTGAAAAACAGCCTCATTTAAATAAGGATTTAGCTGTGCAAATGATTCCCTAGGTAGAAGGAGAGCAAGAAAGTCGCAAACAGAAAACAAATTAGAAAAAAAAAAATTGTGGAAGAGGCAAATAGGAATATGGCAAAGACATCTTAATGTGACCAGAAGGACTGCAATGGGAGGATATTTGCCAAAAAGTAAATGCAGACGGAAAAAAAAAAGAACATCAAATGAGGTTAAGAAGAGATGGCAAGATATTAGATGGAACAAAAAATAAATAAAAATAAAATAAAATAAAATAAAAAAGCTATAAAATCTCAGCAAATAAGACAGGTGGGGGGCCGACAGAAGAGATTTCTCTGACCAATATTAAGCAGCAGGTGGAACGCTCTTTCTGCAAGGAGCAGATAATAATGGGTATGACACGCATACCCGTTGTGGAACAAGGTATGTGCACAAACTGAAACATGTTCTGGTAATGACATCATAGATATTATAGACATAATAAATATAAACACGTTTCCTTTTGACAGCGTTTGTCTAAACAACAGTTGTCATCTCAACATTCACACACATTTTCTGTTTATATGTAAAGATTTTGTTCCAGAAGTTCAGTCATTGTATCAAACCGGTCATGAGAAAATATTCTGAATCAGACTGATGCTCCTCTGCTATCCTGCAGCTTTTGATCATTGCCTCTCATCCAGCTGCATCTGCTTGTGCGCATTTGAGCCAGTTTGCGCTTGCCTTTCAGAAGTGCAAAATATAGGCGCAAAAACAACTTCAATCCGTTTCACGTTTAGTAAATAATTTTGCGCTGCAAAGCTGATTTATTCGCATCTACTCCTCCCAGTATTTTGCGCCTTCTGGCAGAAAGGCGCAAAATGCATTGCAGCGTTATTTTGACAGTTTTCCTGGCGCATTCCTCTTTGCGACAGGTTAATAAATCAGCTGCAGCATGTTTTTGCGCCCGCTATCAACTTTGCACGTGTTTTAAGAGGCGCAAACCTTTGATAAATCAGGGCCCTAGAGTTTTGGCATAGTGCATATTTTTCACATATGACATAAATATATTAAATTCATATCAGCAGCAATACATTTTTTTTCCATAGTTTTAGTCTGTAGACTATATGTCACAGTTATCAAATACAGCTATCTGTTATGATGTGGATTGTTCATGATTTTTTGTTAAGTTTGGAAGATTTGGAAGGGATTTGGAATGTGTTCTCAAGCTACAGATGCACAACTTTGTCTTTGCTTCTTGAGTCACATCATTCATGGATACAAAGAACTCAACTGTTTATGTCCATTCGCAAAGTGGTTCCCAACCTATTTTCACTGAGGACCCCCTTCATGCAAATCCTAAAAAGCCATGGGCTGAAACCATGCTCAGTTTTATGCTTTAAAAAGTGAGATTCTCACCACAAGTAATGTATTCTGGCTGAGTCCTGCCAAAGTATAGCCTTACCTTTTCTTTTCTTAAAATAAATACAATTTGTGGACATTATTCACAATAGCTCTGAATGTTCAAAGCCTCTAGGACCACCTGTGCTCTTTGGTGGACCCCAGGTTGGGAACCGCTGTATTAGAAGAGGCATACTGTGTTAAAAGTGCTGCCCCAAAGAAGCAAGGTTGTTTGTGTGAATGCGCAGCAATTCAGCAAAGTACAGGACTGCACAGATTTTATTTCTAACAGTCAATTTGTTAGTAAGGAAAAGAGTTATGTTTCACTAACAGAGATGCGCATTGAATGAACAGACCAAAGTAGGCGTTGGCAACGGCAACAAAACAAAGGGAGGTACTGCCGTACCTCCCTTTGTTTTGTTGCCGTTGCAGACAAGTAAGTTAAATTCACATGAAGCTAGCTTACCATGGTTCCACCGATGAGTACTCACTTACTAACCATCATGAAAATGTTGCGCATAGGGAGCAATAAGACTAGATGGACAGACAACAAAAAATTACTGGTTTTGTTGTAACTAAATGCCCGTGTTTTGAGGGTATTTAGCTCACCCAATAAATCAGCTGCCCTAGGTTTGAGTCCTGGCCTGGGGCACTTTGCTGCATGACACCCCTTCTCTGTCTATAAACCCTTTTCCTTTTTTTTTTTTTTTGTGTTTGTTTGCTTGTTTTTTTTAAACAAACAAACAAATTAAAAAAGAAAAGGTAGGGAATTATCACAACTAATCAATATTAATTGGCCTGACTATTCAACTTCAGATGTCAGTTAAATGTATTCATGTTTAGTACAGTTTAAGATTTTAACATGACTTCATGGCTTTATATAAACATGGCATGCCATTTTTGGTCCACTCCATGTAGTTCGTATGTACAGTATGTTGCATTTTTTCCCGTCATCTAGATGGGCTTTAGAAAACAGACTAAAAGGCTAAAGTAGCTTAAAAGAGATCCATACATAACTCATAATAAAGATACTGAGTGTATATCATATGTGCACCCTTAACTTTATTTCACAGTACTTTGTCTGAAAGCAGATAACATAGTATTAAGAAATGAAATAGTAATAATAAAAAAACATTTTTGTGCTCTTATTTGTTTTGATGCACTTAAACAACAACTGTTGATCTTTCTAAAAGTTTTCGCCAACACTTTAGACTATTATTAGACACAGAAGTGCTACAATATGCAGTATAAAAACATGTTGCTAAGTAGCTTAATAAACTAGAACCCTGACAGCTCAGAAGATATGGAAATGCTTTATAAAAATAACAAATGGAGACTCAATAACAGTATCAACATTGGAAATGAAATAAAAGGAAATTTACCTTTGTACACAAATCCCAAAATCTTAAGGCGGTTGAAATTTTAAGGGAGACAACCCAGTTAACACTGAACATGGTGCTTACATAAGACATTCACATCAGGCTCATGAATGTTTCATTTCACATTAATGAATAAAAACAGTGTCATGACACACATACATGAGATGGACAAAATTATGACAAGAAAAAACACAAATAAATACTTGCAAATATAGTTTACTTAAAGAACATTCTCATCAGGTCAACTCCACTATCAGACCTCAGACCAAACCATGCTTATATCAGTACATCTATGTTCTCTGATTGTTAAGCATTGATATTTTAAGTATTTATTTACACTACATATACCAAAGTGTCAGTTCAGCCACTGCTATTAGTGATCCAGGAGAAGTTTCTTTAGAAAATTTGCAGATGAAAACACGTTTATCACAGTTTAACAGTAGAAAATTTTGAAATAGTTAAGTTGGAGCCAGAGCTGGCCAGGAGGATAGGCCATATAGGAGACACTCGCTGCAGGGGGTACCACTGTGAGGCGTCGAAGAAAAATAAATTCATTGAATTAAATTGAATTAAATCAAAATAAAAAATAGCAATAATTTAGAGCCCTGACTGGCGCTCTTCTCTCGTACTCTGTCCGATACCATGAACTGTGGGATAGAGCGAGAGGGGATGAGTTATCGTGGACATATCTCAAGGGTTAGGGTTAATATTTGACGGACGTCAACAACTTGACCAAATGCTAAGGAGTGTCTTTCAGAAAGTGAAGAAAAGAGGCCTCATTGTAGAGGTAAGTCTTTTTCTTCAAACATTAAAAATACTTTCTAAGTTTTCATTCATTCTAGCTAGAGGCAAGATTTGTTGAAATAAAGCAGAATTTCCTCAGAGTTTCCTAAATCTCCTCTATCTGTCCAGATTCACTGAGAAAGTACTTCAGAGGCCTCTAGAAGCTTCACTCATATCTTTACCACCTAATGAAAAATAGTTGTTTATTTGTAGTCTCTGATACCATGATACCACTGCTACGTATGATTGTTATTATTAGTCATTAATTTTATTATTAAGTTGTTAATGAATCTTACAGTTAAACTTGTTTACTACTAACAGTAAATATAGTTCAGCTAAAATTATGTTTATTCAAACAATACCTACTTTAGATGAAGTAGAATGACACAACAGACTGAATGCTGTGGTTTAACAGTGCAGATTTTCTCTCTGCATGTCAGCAGTCATTTTTTTAATGTCAATATGGCCAAATCCAGACACATTTTGGATATAATCCTATCAGATATTCACAACAACTCTTTTACAATATCCACATCAGATACACATGCGGCTCACCCTGGTCTATTCATCTAATTTTCTCGTTTATTCATCTAATTTTGACATGACAATGTGACAATAAATTGACCAAACCTTTAAACATTTCTAAACCAGGATATCAACAGAAAACAATGTAACTTGTAGTTTGTACACAGATCCCAATTTTCATTTGAATGCACAAATTCTATCTTGTCTGACAGTTTGATAATAATTCAATTCATTATTTTTATTTTTATTTATATCATATAATGTTATTTTAGTTTTTGTGTTTAATTGATTAAATCTTAAAGGTATGTTATATGGCTGTTGCGCATTCATGTTTTGAATGGTGTATGTGCACCTTGGAGGAGGTGGAGGGGGAAGTGGGGGCCCAGGAAACCAAAATGGCTAGGACCGGTTCTGGCTGGAGCATCATCTAGATATACAATACTGTTTGGTGCAAACCAACACAGTTTATAAGAAATGTCACATTATGATTGCTTCTCCAACCAGAGCAGTTTGTTGTACTTGAATGTAATGAGTTTTTACATTTGTCTGATCTGGAAAGGTTAGTGAATCAAGTGGAGCTGAAACAAGTGAATTAATGGTGATGTCCATGAAGCATGTGAAAAGAGCGCCAGTGGAAAGGTTTTATATAAGACAAACACAACAAATTTGTGTGGAGCAATGTGGAAACTTCAACACACCTCAATGGAATAGATCAAATAAACAAATGCCATATTTCCACAATTGGAAATAATTTCTGCATGGCTCTCTTTGATGTGACGTTGTGTCCTCTTCTTCAGCACTGCTTAGTGTTCCAGACTGGAGAACTGGTGCCACCAACTTTTATCTTAAAGAAAAAAACACTTATTATGGCAGTAACTAATAGAAATATGCATTAATTTATTTTATTTTTTCTAAATCGAATAGGAAGACCAGTCGCTATACCTAGAATTGGTTGTATATTTTACTATAATCAAATAATTATATTTGCAATCGCGACTATTAAAAATGACTGATGTCAAGTTAAAGTGTGGTACCACAAAGAGATGTTTTTTAATAAACCCAAATCCTACTTAAACAATACATTTTTACATTGTTACAATTCTTTGATTAGTAACAGATTAGATATTTATTACTCATTTGTATATATGTGATGAATCATCATGAGCCTGGTTGGAATAAAGTATATAAACATAAAAAGGGAAAAAAAACACATCAATTATTATATATAACTTTCAAAAAAGAAAATGAATCATGATATACAAATTCACAGCCAGTAAGTCAGAAGATTCTGTTTCACATTCTCAAATTTTACTCTAGCATGTTGATATTCGCCTGGTAATCAGATTTCATAATATACAAAAAAGATTTAACAGCCTAAGCAGATAGAAATAACATTAAAACTCTCAGCAAGCAACAAGGCCCATCTGAATAACAAACTACTTTCCTCCATTTATTGAATCACCAAGTATGCAATATAATACACCGGAAGAAATATTGAAGCAACAGAAAAAACAAAAATATAGTTGTTAATAGCATGAAATAAATATTTCCTTGAAAATATACATAAAAGCTGCCATAGACAGATCAGAAGATGTATCTGTTTACATTCATCCATCGGGCTCCCCTGCAGGGCATAGCAGCTGTCTGTGTACTGAAGCAACAAGTGACAAAATACAGCTGCCATCCCTTTAAAGTACTAGTGATTAGTAATAGGCTTTCACATATTATCCTGTGTATGGATTCTATACTTTTCCTTTTTTTTCTTTTCCTTTTTTCTTTAGAGGGAGTTTCTAATAGAATAAAAACTACACAGACTTCCAGTTGTATGTTCATATGACTCCTAGACTGAGCAGGAATATTGTAAACATTTCACCATTTTTTTTCTACCTTGGTACTAAAGATACAAATGTTGGTTGGTGAAACCAATAGCAGAGATTCTCACCACACCATGATCTATACTGCACTTTTGCCAGCGGGAAGTTTGTCACGATCCATCCATTGAATACTGCACAGTGTGATTCAGGGGACTAAAAACTGAATCCATCTGATTCATGTAAAAGCTTTTAAAAAAGAAAAAAAAAAAGATTAAAAAAAATCGAACAAACCCCAAAAAAAGGAGAAAACAAAACAAACAGGCGGTGATGGTTGAAACGACAAAATGTCCCCACAGGTTTACAGTAAGACTTGCCGTTCTTTAGTAACCAAGATTATCTCAAAGAACAGCGCTCCATTTAATGAACCTGATTCATCCACAAATACTTTTCCATTTACACAGCAAACATTGCAAATATAGAAACCCATATCTGTACAATTTTGAATTAAATATATGCAAGGAGGGAAGAAAAAAGTGTTCTGTTTGAATGGGTCCAGATAGTTCTTCAAAAAATATTGAGGTTTCAGTATCTTCATATTGTAGTTTCATATTACACAACAGCAAATCCACTATCACAGGACTTGGCCATGCGATACCCAAAAACCTATTATCCATTGTAACATATATTATTAATTTGTAATATATATTTTTTTCCTGATGAATGTTTTACATAATATGACAATTTTAAAGAATCTTCACCCATTTTCTTCACAGTCAAAAGAGAATGTGATACATGTGAGTGAGTTGTTGAGTATGATATGGAAGAATCCACTGATTCAGTTGCCAGATGAGGTTCTTGTGTCATTTCTGCAACGTCGGGTCCACTTTAAAAACACCTAAATGGGTTATGATTTCTGTTGGGCTGAAACACCTTTCCAGTAGTCTAAAATATCATGCAGGTCCTCATCCTTTGCAAACTGGACTTTCTTACGCAGAGCGTGC
Organism: Atherinosoma microstoma; assembly: GCA_037177055.1. Lineage (NCBI taxonomy): Eukaryota > Metazoa > Chordata > Actinopteri > Atheriniformes > Atherinidae > Atherinosoma > Atherinosoma microstoma. The sequence goes on along the minus strand of JBBBVU010000022.1, from coordinate 17,658,764 downwards.
CCTGCAGCCATGTACTCATCATCTTTATGCCGTTTCCGGTGGAGTTTGAATCTCTCCCAGATGCTGTGTGAAGGTTTGCAGTAGTATTCAGGACTGGAAGAATAGCTTAGATTGTGATACTGAGATGGCATCTGGGAATATGCTAAGTCTCTGGAGCGGGAGTGAGTCAGGGGTTCCAACAACTTGTGGCTGTCAGGTCCTTCAAGCTCCTCTATCTGAGCATCGGGATATGAGTGCCGGTGGTCACTGTACTGGCGGATTTTCTCTGCCTCAGCCCTCAGGATGGCAGCAGCAGGTGTTACAGTGAGGATGGTCTCTCCACTTGGGGAAGTTTTCTCTATGTACTTGGATTCAGAGCGATAAGGCCTGGGGCTTCGCATGGGCCCCCCTGTGGCAGTGCTGGGCCTCTTTGGAGAGACATCAGCGGTCCGATGCCTCTGCAGGGAGTGATGGTAGCTGTCCTTATACACTGGGGTTAGAAGGCCAGATTTATTCTGTGGGTGCTCTGATATCAGTACAAGCTGGGGCTCTGCAGTGGACACTGCTCCAGATTTCATCCCTTGAAAAGACGTGGATTCTGTCTTTAGAGCATCTATGCAGTTGTTAATAATCTGATTTACTTTATCCACCTCTTTTGCAATTGTGGAAATCTCTGCCACTGATCCCTGACTGTTCCCAGCCATACCCATACCCATACCCATACCCATTCCCATACCCAAATCACACTCCCTGCGCTCATGATGGTCCATACTTCGCACATCCATGTAATTTCCTTTTATCATTTTAGGAGTATCACTTATCTCCTGAAATTTGTACTGCTCCATTTCACCTGGTAAGTATGGCATGCGTGCCATGCTGTCCCCAACCAACAACTGCTTCTGAGACATTCGAGATATAGTCCCACCTTCTAGTTCTTGTCCATATTTAAGTTCCATAATATTCTTCTTCAGACTGCCTGATTTTTTGTGCTTTTCATCTTGTTGACGCTTTCTTCGCAAGCAGTAGTAAACAATCCCCAAAAAAATCACCATGCCAAAGAGGCATCCTAAAATTGTCATGATGTAGTGAGTAGCCGTTGCATTGTTCACATTTCTGTCTATTTTTCCATTTCGAGGGATAGTGGTGACTGTCAGACAAGTATGATTGTGTCGAAGAGAATTGCGTATTGAAGCAACACAATATGTGTAGTTGGTTTGGGGTTTAAGGTTTTTTAGCTCAACGTCCTCTTGTATTTCTTTCAGGGTTTGAATATCTGTGAAAAAGCTGTTGTTGTAAAGAACCAGGATGTACATCTTCTTGTAGGGATGAGGAATCTGAACTGAGATGGTGGCACCCGTGTTAGTTACTTGCTTCACTTTCATCAAAGGGGCTACTTGCACATCATTTTCAGTTACACTGATTGTAATGTCTTCTGGTTCTGTGCCTGAGGGACAGTCTTCCAACCCACAAAGAGTCGAGTCAGGTGGTAGTGTTGTAGACTCTACGGAAATGGGGATAAATGGAGTCACGTAGTCATCAGTACAGACAGTAGTAAGCATGTGAAGCGCATTTCGATAAGTTGGATTGTTAGGATTCTGGCTGAGTAAACTATAACCAGAGACGCCAGGTGGGGAGTCGCAGACCATTCGCTCATTTGTCCGGTTTGGGAAAACTGAGAGCCATTTTACAAATCCTAATAACTCACACGAGCAGTTAAAAGGGTTGGTGTACAGCTCGCAAGTTGTAAGTTTGGTTAAACTGGTAAATGTGGAACCGTCTAACTGCTGGATTCGGTTCATGGAGAGATCAATGTTCTCGATGTTGGGGCATTCCCAAAAGGCATTAGGTGTCACAGTCTCAATCAGGTTTGCCTGGAGGTAGAGGTACTGAAGCTTTCCTAAACCCCGGAGGATCCCCTCTGTCAGGTTCCGCAACTTGTTGAATCCCATCTGAAGGACTTGTAAGTTAAACTGAGCAGAAAAGGCCCCGTCCTCTATGTAGGAAATTTCATTCTTGGTCAAGTTCAGGTATGTCAAGTTGGCAAAGCGACTAAGAGCAGAATAATGGATACTTTTGATTTTGTTCTCATTTAAACGAAGGTCCACAATAGTACTGTTTATATGCTGTGGGATGGCCTCATAAGGTGGTTGGTTTTGGCTACAAATAGCAAGCCAAACAAAGCCCTTTTCACCCTCAATTAACCAGCAGTCGCCACTGACTCGACGAATTTGAGTCAAATATATAATGGCTACAGACCAAAACAAGGCACTCATCACCATGCCTAAGCTGCAGGCCATTGGTGCTTCTCTAAAAGTCATGAGCTGGGCCAAAGAATAGAAGGAGGGTGATACCACTGTTGTTTCAGTACCTCTGATACAGTCCTGTAAGAGAATCAGCTGGATGTTCAATTGCTCTCAGAGCCAGAAACAATCCTTTAATTTGTCCCCTCTTCATTGATGGATGTGTGATGACGGTTATTGTCCCCATGTAAAATCTGAAAAATGCTTGGTGTCTTCCTTTAGTTTTTTTATTGTGAATTGCCTGCAGTGAACTTCTGGCAGTGTCCAAAAAGAGATTTCACCATCTCAGCCTGGCTTGTGCTTTTTTCCTCAGAGCCTACCATCATTAAATTGTTTCATCTTGGTGATTCTGCCAGTTCCCTCCTTCCTCTGTCTTTTGCATGTGCCCAGATGAATAACCTGCAACATAGAGAGAAGAGCACAAAGCTGACATTAAGCCCACTTCACCAAGTTTCGAATCATATTCATGTTACATGTATTAGTATTGAAATGTTACACTCAAAGAGAGGATACATGTTTACTCAAGCCCCTCGTTGTTTGTGCTCTACCAATTATTTTGTACACAGTTTAAGAGGTGTTTGCAGTCCCTGTGGCAGACTGCTATTAAAGGAAACTGTTGGCCAATTACCACTTGACAGGTTGAGAAAAGCAGGGTCCCTGTTTTCACACCATTAACCTGAGGACTGTCAGGCAGGAAGCCAATGTTAAGAAGCCACATTAAATCACACATATAGCACCATGTAAAGTGACAGCTTGGATCAATCTATTTAGCATTTTTTTCAGAAAACCTATATGCATAGGGTAAAAGCCTTTTGACAACTGGATTATATAAAAGAGGGGAATCATCTACAAGGTACTTTTTTGTCATGAATTTGACCAAAATCTTCTAAAGTGATGTACACTCTCACACACTAAAGCTACTAGAACTGCAATGGTTTGATAGAATCCAGTAAAACTGATGAAGAGTTAACAGTGAAACACTTCTTATGTTTTCAGTGTTTATTATTTATTTTCTGTATGATTTTGGGGTAAAAATAAAACAGGAAAAGGAACAGAAAAAGTACGGAAGCCAAGAGCTGCCATGTTCCACTATCATTTTTTTTATCGTCATCTTGAGATAACAAGAAAATTAACTTGTTATCTTGAGATAACGAGGACCATTTTCTCGTGATAACGGAACAAAGTTTATTTTCTCAAGATAATGAGATGATTAAGGTGGTTCAAAACTGTGGTTACCGTATTAGACCTGATTCCATTGATCAAAATAGACCCCATGACAGCTGGCGAAGGGCTACAGTCATGTGTCATTCTGTGAACGAGTGAAGGTAAAACTTAATTGAAAGACACATTGCAATTTCAGCCTTTGTCAGACATGATAAAAGTAAAATTGGATGCATTGATCAATGATGGATGTTCCTCCATCTGACATCAGCTTGCATCTGTCACTGGCTTGACTGTACTGGGGGATTCCAGTACAAAACAGCTTTGTACTGGGATTCCCCAAGGACCCACCAGTTGAGGTGGTGGGAGAGAAGAAGTTAGTAGCTAAGCTCTCATCCAGGTTGAGGGACAGTCCCCTTCCCCACCGCCCCACACCCCTTCTAAACACTGACAGTAAAAGGAGTTAGACTGGAAATCAGTGCTGCTCCCAGTAAACTACAAATACACTGAATAGAAGCCAATATAATTTATCAATGTACATACCTATTTTTTTCTATTTTCAGAATTCTAATATTAGAATTCTGAGGGGAACCGGTCTGGAATTTGCATATTCTCCAACTATGCGTGGGTTCTCTTCTGGCTTCCCCCCACAGTCCAAAAACATGCATGTTAGGCTGATTTGAGTCTAAATTCTTGCTAGGTGTGAGTGTGAATCTGATTGAATGTTTGTCTCTCTGTGTTGGTTCTGTGATAGACCAGGAATAGCTTCAGCCCCCCTCGTAACCCCTGCATTTCAATAATCCGTTATCCCGAGAAAATGGTGTTAAAAGAAATGCCAGCATGACCGCTGTCAGCTTCCGTACAAAAATATCGGCACCCCAAGATATTGGGTTCTCTTCTAACCTTTACCAGGTCAAGGGCTTACAATCAATGAAAAATCCAGTAATGCACATTTGTAAGCTTTGTACGTCATACCTTTTACCAGCTACTATAGACTCTTCTAAGCTGCTGCATTAAAATAATTGGATTATATATATTATATATATTTTTAGAACACACACACACACACACACACACACACACACACACACACACACACACACACACACACACACACACACACACA
>JBBBVU010000022.1:17630353-17654098 GCA_037177055.1 Atherinosoma microstoma | reverse complement strand
ACACACACACACACACACACACACACACACACACACACACACACACACACACACACACACACACACAAACAACACAATATAACTGCTTGAAAAAAAAAGAAACAGTTTCATAGCCTGACGCAGGCCAGCAATATATTGCTAGCTTTAGTTTAGCTATTAATTGCTGATATTACCATGAGGAGCTTGTAAAACCTTTACATCAAGACCCCAACATGTATGTAAAGGTGTGTATTGCTCATGTGTTCTATGTGTAATATGTAATCATTGCTTTAAGTTTACTTAACCACACAGAGTTCAGGCAACAACTATACTGCATTACATTCCCATTTTCTCATTATCGCAGCCTTCATTACAGCATTAAACTGCTGAAGGGTCAAATGAAGGGAAAATGAAAAATACTGCCTGCTGCACAGGTATGCAGTTGTGACTGAAAGACAGCAATCACCATTAAACAACATGTCATTTCAAGCAATCTACTAGAATAATTTTAACAAGCAGCTAAGGGGTGTTTGTGCTTAATTGCAGACTGAGTTATTACCTCTGCCAAGGCGCAGAGGTTATGTTTTTTTATGCATGTCTGTCTGTTGGGCAACATAACTCAAAAAGTAATGGATCGATTTTGATGAATTTTTTAAGGAAATTTCCAAATGGTATGAGGAATGACTGATTAGATTTTGGGGGTGATCCGGATCATGTCTGGACCCAAGAATTTTTTTTAACACTAAAACCGTCAACATTCCATTACCCTCAAGAACCACCAGAGGGAATAATTTGAACACCCTGCCAATGCAGTCTTAAAACAAAAAAAGATAAAGGTTGCGTTTAGAGAGGCCTAATTTTTCCTCCCTTTCAATCTTTTTTAATAGAGCGCTGGATCTCAGCTGATATTGATCTATTGTATCGCACAAAAGCGCAATAATGAACGCACGGCAGGTCATTCTGGCACAATGCAGCTCTGGTAGACGACACATTAAGTGCAGCCATGTCCAAACCGTTATAAAACACTGCAACAGGCCATCTTCTAGTTGCTGCTCCAGATTAATACTGCCCTGGCATCTTGTCAAGGACGCCATTCTTTAGTCTTCTGATTCTGTTCATTTTTTTTTTAAATTTTTTTTTTGACAGCATAGTTTGATGTCTGTCTGTCTGGTAGCAACAATACTCAAAAAGTTTTCAGGAAATGTCAGAAATGGAATAAAGGAGCCACCAGGAGGACCTGCCCACCACCATCAGGAGGTCCTGTCCACCACCAGGAGGATCTGTCCAATACCAGGAGGACCTCTCCACAAGTGATTACATTTTGGGGGCGATCTGGATCACCGTCTGGATCCAGAGATTTTTTAAAGGATTTTTTTACTATGGGGGAGATAATGTCCAGAATCATTGGGGGAAAAATTACATGACATCAAAGTAGATGTTATAATCCGACATTGTTTGACCCGGATCATGTTGATATTCTGGATTTGGGGATCTAGAAGGTTCCACGTAGTACTGGATGGGCTGTTGGGCTTATTTTTTTGTCCTAAAGTGACTGATCCTATGGCTTGGCAGTGGTTTGCACTCTCTGAGTGCTTCTAGTAATCAGTCTAAACTCAGTTTATGACAATTTAGCTCTGAAATAAAACTGATTGCTCCTTTTTACTTTTAGAAGACTGTTAAACTTATTAGTGATCATTGTAATTAAAATATCAACTGTAGCCAAAATAAATGATCTTGATTAGAAAATGTTTTTTTTTTCTTTGTTTAAAAAGTTTCTAAGTTTGTCCACCTGAATTTTATGAACGTTTTAGGAACTTTGTTTAAAAAGTAACAAAATTCAGGTGGACAAACTTGGGGGCATGAGAAGTTTTATTTTGTACGTTAGAGGACATGGCCCTTCACAACAGAGATAATCACACTCTTAGAAGAGAATAAATGTGACACATTATGATGGAGAAAATTCACTTCAAACTGAAACCAGAGATGCCACCAAGGGTCTAAAGACCATTCATGCTGTTGTTTGACCTTTGTGTGAGTTGATCACATCACAGTCACATTAATATTGTGGTTTAGCTGGTCACATTCAGGGGTGGGTAAGGATTCACCTCTACACTTGATAGTAATCCCTAATTTGACGTCTTTGTCTGTTAATAGGATCAGCTGGTAAACACAAGCACTTCTGAGACCAGAGTGTTCCTGATTGCAGGATAGTTCCTGATTCCTTATAGGCGAGCCTTTTGCTCTGCACTTTGCAACCCTAAAACACTATCCTCTACAAATTTTAGACATACATGCATTCATGTGTGGTTAATTTGATTTGCCAATTATTTTCTAAGTGCATACAATTGCAGACCACATTATGTTTTGTTTTTTTGTTGTGTTTGATATATACATATTTTATATATGTGCATTCTGTAGATTGTTTGACTATATGTCTGAAGTGGACGGTGAGCATCCCAAGCTCTTGACATTGAAAGTCCATGTCCTAAGGTTAGAGGTGGAGTATGGTTAGACAGTAGTGGCTGTGTCCACATCTTGGTTGTGGTGATTGCACTACAACGGTTTATACCTATGCAGTATAAGAGACATGCTGAATTGTATATCATACATAATTCATATGCTGGCGTTGGCATCCTGTGCCTAGTGCTCACCACTCAGCTGTTTGACACCCTCAGAAAGCAGATCCCTCATGGTCCCACATTTTATGTTCAACAGATCTTAAAACTCAAACAAAAACCTACAGGACACAAGATCTTCATGAAGCAAGCTACTGTATATTTCAAACTAGTAGAAATACATCCTCAGCTAAGACCCTTGGCACATCTTATGATATTAAAGGAACTTAATGGGTCTTTTGACCATGCTCTATCTCCACACCAAAGGTCATGAAAGTTACCCAGGTGCTTTTTGAATATCCATGCTAAGATATGAACAAATTGGATGGAAGAATAATTTATGATCTTCAGAATAATAGTTAAAATTAGAATGATTATACCACGTGTATTGCAAGTTATCAGGCGTACCAGCTCTAAATCATGCCCAACAGCAAACAGGCAGTATGCTGATAAACTAATGCTGGAACATTGATATTATAATCTAAGGCTTTGTGTGTTCACATACATTTGGGTTGGCCCAAATAGTGAGATCGTTTGCCCATCCAATGCCCATAGGGTTGCAGTTTTGTGTTTAGTATTCCATAAGCCTAGGGAAGTAAATGTTTACACTGTAAAAAAAAAATCTTTTTCTATTTCCAATCTTTTAAATACTGGAAATGATTGTGTGGTACTTGTAGTGGTAAAAGAAAAATATGTTGAATGAATTCAGATACTTTACTTGATGCCAATGAGCATAACAGCTCTATCTGCTTCACATCTGTGATCTAGTTTCATACTTAAGGGTTACTGTCTGTAAGTTCATTGACCAAGTGTCATTAAAAAGTGCAACAAAAAAACAAAAAAACAAAGACAGCACATTAAAACAGAAATGAAATGCAATTTTGGTGCATGCAAACGGTCTTACTCTTTTCAGTTCGCAAAGCACTAAGTAATTATCTCCAATGACGCCACGATAATCAAGTAAAAGCACTGGTCAGCTTTTCAAGTACAGATAAAGTGCAGGAATAAATGCTGCGGTGAGCACTGCAACAGAATGCCAAAGGCTGTCATTACAAAACCACCTTCATGATGACAAAAGAGCAGCGGCACAGGAACACTGAAGAAAAGAACACTATCAAAGCCCCTAGGAAGAACGAGGTTCCAAATCAAATGTTCCATGAAATGAATATGAAAAATACCACTCCGCAGAAAATCAAGCCAAGCAAGAGATCTTTTTAAAGAAGAAAATGTGTTGTGCTATTATTCCTCAGTCTATGACCTTTATTGCAAATACTGCTCAGAGACTGAACTCATCTGACCTGGCCTCCGTCTGCTCAGCGTGGCGCTGGTTTTAGATGTTTTTAGCCATTAAACGGATGTTTAAGTTAAACCCTAGAAGTCCCCCCTAATTTAGAATGCATTGGCTGTGTTATGTTTGTCCACAGTGACTCACCGTGTGATTCACTGCTTCACCACTGTTACACCAGTTAGTGCAAGACTAGTTCCTCTTCTGAGAGTGAGTATAAATGCACAAGAATGCCACTTCTGATAGAAGGAGCTTTTAAGTACATTTGGGTAGCAAAAAACAGACTTGCTTTTTAATAATGTATAACATTTCACTGTGGTCTCAATGAAGCAACAGCAAATGCCAACAAAAACATCCCCTGCAGTGTTAAGTTGTTAAGGGATAAACAAAGCAGCCAGCTATATTAAAATTAATTTCCAGAGCTTCAGTTTCATGCAAATTACTCCATACTGTAGGTTCAGATCTGAAAATGAGCCGAAGGCAGCCTGTTTGCATGTTTCCTTGTGAAAAGCTTTGCTACCGTACGACCACTTTCCATAATGGCAGCAATCTGTACGGTCCAGTGCTAGGCCTAAAGTGCAGCAGGCCTGAACACCTAAGGCATCAGAGCTGAGCATATATCCCTATCAGACACTGGCAGACATTCCAAAAACTTTTCCATTTAGGCTTTATGCGCCGGGTAATGAAGGCTTTTCTTTTTCCTTTTTCCCTTCTGTGGATAACCTATTGAATCTCTGCTCTTGAAGAGTTATTCAAACATAGCTTTGTTAATGTGTGTTTCAGTCGCTCACAGCCCTTTCATACTTCACTTCTACTCGGCCAGTCATTTGCTCCATTTTCATGAAAAAGGTTACGTAATGTTAAAAAACTGTTAACATGGAGAAATAGAGGCTTACATCATGGCATCATGTAAAGCATTTATATTTAAAGAAAGCATCTAACTTTTATTAATGTGTCCAGTGAAATGTGTCATCTCGGTGTAATTATGGTGACAGGTCAAGGTACCCCTTGAGGGCGATTTTTTAGCTGTGTTGGACTTTTAAACATCAAGCATAAGAGTTTCACTCTCACTCAGACCCTCAGGAGAGCCAAAGCCTCAAGGTGAACTTTGACAGATGCTCCAGAACACCATGAGGAGAAAACAGATCTAAAATTCCTATCCTTCCTAACAAAGAGTTAAGTGTATGCAAACCAACAGTGCTCCACCTCAACCCCCTTCCTGGCTATCTTTGCCTGTCAGTCCCCTTCTGTTTTTTGTCATCACGTCTATCCAGAAGACCTCACTGTGCATGCTAAATCACGATTCTTCTGTTCAGTCGCAAAGTGTCTACAAAAGCATTATATCAAAGAATCTGTTTTCACAGTTTAAGGCTCTGCTTTTTTCTGGTCTCTCCCTTGGCTTCCTATCTTGTGCTTTGTGATGGTGAAGGTGCCTCAATCTCTAAGGATCCTCCTCATCCATACCAATGACTGCCCTTTATTTGATGTCATTGAAAATGCATGCACTTCTAACTTGGAAAGAAAAAAAGTAAGAGATGGGAAACTAGAATAGGAGAATCAATTGAGTTGAAATGGAACTACTTCTCTTGGGTAAGGAAAACATTGTGCTCATAGAGGTGGTGAATTGGTTCAGAAATGAGCAGCGCAAGGTCACGTAGGGGTTATAGCACTGGATATTAAACTTATGTATAAATTACTCTGGAAATATTATTTAGAAAATAATCAGTGCCTCTGTCTTAATTAAATAATTGAAAAAGGACAAATGTGCAGCACTCAATGCTTTTTCCTGACACGTTAGATTTTGCATGCATTGCATCCAAGGAGGCCTCCACTTAATATGATTTAACTTATTTTAGAAGTGTAGTAGGCCTGTTTGTTACTTCAAAGCTCAGGATTTATTGTTTTCTGGACAAAGGCCTTTTTTTCACTCACAGTAACTTGGTTCCTTCTTCCTTCGGCAAGTCTCGGAGCCAAAGGAAACTTCCAGTTCAGGATTTCTTAAATATGTTTTTCAAAGGTTAACATAAAGATGATATAGTCAATTATATGATAACTAATGATATATTCAGCAATGAGGTCATGCATTTTGTTTCAAAATATGAACAATGAGAAACTGACTGAATTGGGTTTTTATATCCATTATCTCCGCAAAGGCAGAGGTTGTGTTTTCAGTGGTGTACATTTGCATGTCCGTTTGTCTGTCCATCTTTCTGTAAGCAACATAACTCAAAAAGCAATTGATGGATTTTAATAACATTTTCAGGAAATCTACAAAATGGGATATGGAACAACTGATATGATTTTGAGGGTGCTTTGGATCACCACCTGGATCCAAGAATTTTTTTTAACACTAGAACCACCAGAGGGGGTCATTTTAACACCCTACTGATTCAAAAAATAAATGATAAAGGTGGTGTTTGCAGAGAACATTTTTCCCCTTTAAGTATTTTTTTTATCATTCAGAAGTAGTCAAAGCTTCAATTAATATTTAATTGATAAGCATGTGGGATCACTTTGGTATTGTATTTCAAATACAAAATGTCAAATACTTCCTACCTTTTAACATTCACTTTCAGGTAACACATAACAAAATAAAATCACTTTACAATAATGGTACAAATCATATACTTAACTAATGCTTAACTCATGATGAATTAATGCATTATGTAATGCATGAGCTATTATTAATCACTGCTGCTCATCAATAACATATGATGATCTCAATGTGGATTTAGGTGATTACTTTACACTTAATACATCATCAATTGAGGAACATTAGTTCATTGTTAATTCATTGATATGTCAACAAATGTGCCAATTTACAGCAGAATTTATTATTTGCTGAAAAATTTTATTTACAATTTACAATTTCACTTGGGATCACTAAAGTATTTATCTATCTATCTACTGTGTGGGTTGTTGGGCCTACTGGGGTTTTTCTCAGGCGAGTGACCGTATGGCTTAGGGAAAATCTTTTCATGTCTAACAGGGTATACCATTCAGCTCTTGGTAAAGGCCTTGGTTATTTCTTCCATTGACAAAAGCAATGCTCCTTTAGCAAGTTGACTGGCATAGAGAGTGAAACATCAACAGATGGTACAGAATGCAGCGACACATGGATTGACCAAAAAGAGCATGTCATGCCACTATTCATCAACTTCCAGCGGCCACCCACCTAAATCAAATTCAAGTTATCGCTGCTCAGAGAAGTCCACACCTAACAAAACAAGCTTATGCTTGTTATCATTTGGAATTCTCCACTGGTGGAATTAACCACCAAATGTTATCAGAACAGGGCATATCTGGCTTCAAGAATATCTGATAAAGGTATTTCTTTTCCTAACATTTCAAAGACCAGCATGACCAAACTGTACTTAGCACAGCTGCTTATACTCAGATTGTTACTGTACTGAAGTTTGAATCTTGTTTCTCACATGTAAGTAATTGGGATAAAATAATCTGTTTAATGTAATAAATGTAAAACTTGACCAGTCAATATGACTACATTTGTAATAAAGTGAGGTACTTATTTGTGTATTGAGAATCTGAGTCATTATACAAATCATATTCTGTAATGTGTGAGAATTCTTTTAAAAAAAAGCACTGTGCAGATGGAAAGAAGATAGATGATTTTCCTCTCAAGAAAAATAGCTAAGTGAACATAATTAACATCCAATGTCTTAAAGCAGGATTTGTTATTTATAGCGAATTTGTGCTCGAGACCTGTAATATTACAGTTGGATTAAAATAGTAATCAAAGAAGAATATAGTTAAATTTTCATTTCCATGATATTCACCTGTAATCCATCCCTCAAGGTGTATTAATAATTAGCAGACATGATAATCCTACTGCTACCAATTAGTACTTGTCTCTGCTAATTAACTCTAAATTATCATCAGAATAATAAGTATTGCTGAGGAGTTGGTTGATCTAAATTAATGCTGATGACGCATTAGTCCTAAATGTCAAATAAAAAACCCTTTTTGGAAAATTAAGACCTTGAGAGCAATGGTTGACTGATACAGACACATGTTCAGGCACTCTGAATTCGAACTGTATCTTGGTCAATTCTAACCCACTTTCTACTTGGTATTCCACGCAGGTGTAATACTTTGTAAAACTTTAAATGACTTACTGCCTGGTCGTATCTCGTAAATTCTCGATATCTCTCTTTATTGTTCTTTAGTGTATCAAGAGTCCTTTAGTGGGCTCATGACCTAGTATGATTCAAGCTTAGACGTGAGCCCAAAAATCTCATTACAAACTAAAAGCTCTACTTTGGCTGACACCTCTTATAAAGATGATAAGCCATGGAGAACGGTGTGGACTCACTGTACCGATGGAAACAGATCAGTGAAAGCCGTTGCCCGAAAACCAGAAAGCAGAAAGTCCATCCAACACAGTTCCCTACAGCTACTTAACATGTGTGCTGTGATCTCTGTACTGTCGACATAAAGAATGACATTCAATAATAAAAACCAAAGCAGTTTAACTTCATAGGCTGCATACTGAGCAGAGGAAAGGCAACTGGAATATAGAAAGCATTTATCAAAGGGACAGGAGCAAAGCAGAGTTTAATTTAATTCGGTATATTTTAGAGTAAGATACAACTTCGAATAACACCTGAAGGTTTAAATGCAATTTTCCAGGCCATCAACTGACCATCAACTTGCCACGTATTTTTGCCCTCTGAGCCAAAGCGTCTGCCAGCAATGACTCTAGCTGCTGACTCATGACATATTGAACTAAAGTGGGAACTGCTGTGCAGCCCCAAGCATGATGGAAAGTTGCGGAATATTCATAGTCTGGGAAGATTTAAATGAACTGTGAACAATGTGAAAGCATTAACACCTTTATAGTCTTAATATTTGATCTTTAGCGATATGATTAAGTTCACACATGCTGACAATATCAGCGATAAGACAGCCATCCTTATCTTCGTCAATTACTTTGCCATGCTCAGCCAAGGTTTCTCCACCAATTAACCTTCAGAAAGAGACTGAAGCTAATTCAATTACACTGGACTGCAGAACTGTGTTTCTGACTGACAGCTCAACCTGCGTCAGTGTCCTGATTGACAGGCTGTGAACAGGAGCATTCCCTGTGCAGAATGTTTATATCTGTCTGACCCAGTAGGACTATCTGACACATTTAGGAAGAGGACATTATCACTTTGAGATTAGCTCCACAAAGGCAATGTGAGACAAGTTTAACCCACATAGTCAGACACTGTATGAGAAGAGACACAATGAGAAGAATTAGCTCGGTTTCCTGACAAGTTAGCAGTTTAACCTTTTTACCCAGGTTTAGATTAATCTTCTAAATTGACTTTAAACAAGTTGTAAGTAATTTAACAAAGGATCAGTGGCATACACCCAGAAGTCCTGTTAAATAATCCCTCTGAAAGAGATGCATTTAAACAGGTGGTGGTCAGTGACAGGGAATATGAGCATCGCTGACAGATTCATTAAACAGATGTTGTATCCTGTTACATAAACATGTGTTTACAGCAGGGCTTGGGTGGATCAGCTCACGATTATCTGACTTGGCGGCAGTAAGGTCTTCATATTCCTCCTTGAACCTAAGGAATATACATCCTTTTAAAACAGGCTATCGCAGCTGGACAAGGTGACAGGAGGTCAAATCAATTGTTGCTGGCAAGGATGTTTGGAAAGTCTAGCAGTCAGTTTGATCCGTCTACAATGAGTGCAGGAGTAAAGGGAAAACCAGGATGGCAAATGGAAACAACTTCCTCGTGTGATAGTTTTGCCACCCAAATGAAGCTGTTTTTGCCTTGAAAGGAAAAAGTTATCGTTTCTGACAGGGCAAATTCGCTTAGGCTTAATGCGGGGCGGAGGATGCAACAGAGGGCTTGTGCTTGACTATCAAAGGACTGAAAGGTATATTGGTTCACTGCCGAAAGTGTTGACTTGACGGGTGATCTCAACAGGACATGACAGGTGCACTGCTGGGAGGGCTTTTGTTCTAGTTAGCTTAGAGGATGCACTAGATAAATGTTTTAAATCGTGATGCACATCAGTGCAGATTAATACACACATGTTCACTTAGAATTAGCATTTGTTCAACACTTAAAACTCCACTAGATCTCTGGCGCCCCCGAGCGCTGTCGTTTATACGGTCAACGATTTCTCAGGAAAGGTATATGGTAAATCTACAATGAGTGATCCATGATAACATGATTATTCATCACATTTTCATCATAAAAAAGATCTATGTCACTACTATGTTGTAGAATTATTGTTATGTGAAATTATGATGAAACCACTTCATGTCAAACTTTCGATCGATTAGATAGATTTAATTGACAGTAACGTCCAATTAGGAGCAGCCAAAGATCAACAGGTGAAAAGAAAGTTATGTCTGTATTAAAAAAAAATTAAATGATGGTCCTCTGTGGCTGGAATAAAGCCAAGAAGAGGTTTTTGATACATGGTGGTGTCAAAAATGATCTGGGTTGGAGTTGTTTTTTTTTTCAGGATAATAGGTAAATAGTAGAATAGATAACTGTAAATAGAATAAAACACCTGCAGGAAGAAGTATAAATATCTAAATAGTTTCTGTTGTGTGTTTGTTACAATGACAATTGTAACAAAACCAAGTCTGGAAACCAAGACTTGGGAGAATGATATGCAGACGAGAAAAGGCTTGGACACTTTTGATCTGCATGTTAGTTCTACAAAGTACTGTTAGTAATACATACATTTTTTTTGGTTGGTCTTTTTGGTGCTATATCTATTGATACATAAATTTACGTAATTTGAGTTCACCATAAATGAGTGATGCATCTGAGACAGCTGGTTACAAGTTGGAATTTTTTTTTACCTGAACATACCATAATGGTCACTAGTTGAGATTCTCCATTTCTCTTTTTGATTTCTTGAAATAATTACCCAAGTAACGCCTACTATAAAAACCCTTCGATTATAAATATTTCTGTGGTTTGTTGCAGTACTTTTATTTCTCTCATCATCCCAAACAGAAGAGCTACTTAATATTCCAACCTTGGATATACAGGAGGTATTATATTGAATTTCCTAGTATAACCTTGATCAAATATTAGTTAATATTATGTGCTGTGTTAAACTGTGATTGCAGCTTTTTAAATGCTTGTTGGTTATATGTTGAAGCTTTTGATTACAACTCCATATGTGTGTTTGTGGTTGTCTTTCTTTTTACATAATAATGACTTTGATTATTTTACTCCATAGAATATTTGGCTGGCCCTGCTGGACCAAACATATCTCCACAGGTGGGTTGCTGACTGAAAAAGTTTAGGAACCTTTTTTTTCAGCCTTGTTGTTGAAGGTAGGTGAGAGAAAGGAACTGGACTGGTGGCTCATAGCTTTTGTTTACATTTTGGTCTACATGGAATAAAGAGCTGTGGTGATAACTTTGCCTGTGTGTGTGCACTTGCGCATGTGTGTGAGCATATGTGTGTAGTATATGAGTTGGGGTGGCCTGGGTGAGTGTATGACGCCCAGCTTGACTTTTTGTCCCAGTCTGGCCCTGAAGAAATGTTATCAATAAATGTCATCTGTGCTATAACTTGCTTAGGAGACGAGGAGATGAGACATAGCCAATTATGATTGTACAACAAAGTGGGTGGATGCTTTATGTGATGGGATTATTTGACCAGTGGGCTTGAACCTTTACTCTCCACTGTTGAAATGACTGACCTCACTCAGGCCACAGACAAATTATTTCCACAACAGCACACTGCATGCTCTTGAATAAATGCATGCTCTAAATAGACTTTGATAAAGTGAAATCGAAGCTGAAAGCCTGAATCATGCTGACATCATTTGTAGCCTTTAAAAATGTGTGATTTTTTTCTATCAATGTGTGCTAATTACCACCAAAGAGGGCAAAAGCTGAGTGGGGAAATGTAGTAAAGCAAGGATAGAAATATGTTTTGTCATAGATAGGGCAGAATTTAAATGCTTTTTGAGCATGGGTGCAAGACAAGTGTCACGTTGAAAGAAATCAGAAAAATAGCATGTGCATCTCTTTGAGTTGCATGATATCAAGCATAAAAGGGCACATTCTGAAGCAAAGACACATTATGAATTAGAGGAAACATGACAGATGTAGCTCATTAAGGTCAAAGGATTCAGCTGTTTTTAGAGTATGAAGCCTATATGCATCTCTACAAAGCCAATCAGCCTCTTCTCTCTGAAGTTTGCCGCCACTGACATGAGAAGCACCTGATTCAGATTTTTATTGCAGCAAGAGTCATGAAGAAAATATTTTACATAAAAGTAAGGCTATTCCATTAAAAATCAAAGTCATGAACATTCTTATGAAAATGAAATAAACATGTGTACCCCTGTGCGGTTAATAGCATCATCACTACTGAATTCAGTAATGCCTGTAAATTCGAATTTTTGTGTAAAATGGCCTTGACTTCAGTGATCTGTATCTGAATTTGTCCATAGAGAAGAGCTATTCCTCTCCACTTCTAAAGGGGGAACTATCTGTACACTATCTTAAAATCTGAGATTCAAATATGTTATTGGGAAGCTGGAGATGATATGACAGAATTTTGGAAGCCAATTGTTAAGGTTAAACCTCCAACAGTGTGTGCAGAGTATGAGAGTTTGCAATACCAAAGTCGAAGCTTTGAAAGCTAACCACAAGGCATTGACTTCCAGTTACAAGCTAGTAACCAAAATATGAAATGTGCTCATCAATGTTTCATTCTACAACCATTACTAGTTTCTATTTTTGTAAAGCAAACATCCAGGCCTAGATATATCAGGGGCACAAACATAGTGGAACAGATACGTACTGCTTGTTGCTTAAGATGGATTTCAGATGTTTTTATATAATATAATCAACATTTTGATGTGAATGTTAAAAGTGTCGTTGAACATTAATGATTTTTCTTTTGTTAATTTTGTACCTCGAGATTTTGACGTTATCATTTTATTCATATATGAATAAAAGTGCCAGCGTATTACAGCCGGCTATTATGGTTGCTCATTTAATCACATTGATGGCGTTGTTGAAGGTTAATTACAAAGTAAATATAGCTGCCACAAATAAATGTTGACCTTGCACGCTTGGTGACAATTGATGCATCACCAACGCATAGTTTTCACATAGTATATAAATAACTCCTGAAGCTACAGTAGATTTTCCAAACGTGCCGGACGTGTGAGTCCCTGTGGATCCTAAACTGCAGTCCTGACAAATAACCACCCAAGTCGGACAAACAAACAGTGATACTAAACTTTAATTCTTTTGAGATGCAATTATCAGTTTTGGTGTTGCCTACCAAAAGAAACGAAGAAGCCCAATAGTAATGAAAAACACATCAGTTCTGAAACTGTGAGGTCACTTCATTTTAAACAGAATAATCAAACACAGCAGGGTATGATGGAAGATGCAGATAATATCTATTTCTTTTTCAAGCTGTTGGTGAGTGATGGCAAAGAATAGGGTATTTAACAGACCCTGTGAGCTCATAAGATGAGAACTTGCAAATGGTTTATTGAACGATGCTGTGACAGTTTTCTCATTTGAGAAGCATGCTGTCTTATCTCCTGCAGTCTTTTTGTCTTTCAGACCAAAGAAAACAACAAAAAAAATATCTATGCAAGACTGAAAGTTCCATGAGAAGCCTACACATCAGATAGTTTTCATTTCGGTTTATTATAAACAGTGAGTCATATAACATTTACTCAGAAGTGGAAGATATAGGCACATAATGACATGTTAATATAATATTTTTGTTTTTACATTAATTGTCATGAAATTTATGACCCGTCCAGAGCTTAAATGTCAGAGCAAATTGGCTAAAGTCTTAGAAAAAGAAAACTGATGGAAATGTAATTTTGAAAAAGAAAAACATCACTGGTTTATGTTTTCAGGTTGTCTGTAAGTCCTGTTTACCTTAAATGTAATATCTTAGAAACTTGTAGTTGTAACTTAACTACAGCTGATTTGGATACGGCAACATTTTCCCATAAATGGACCAAAATGGATATCATTTACTATAACTGCAACTTGATTGGTTGATAGATATATACAGCCTGAGTCTAAACATAGAGTTTTTGTGTTTTTTTATTTAGTTTTATGGTCCAAAGTTCAATTGAGACAAGACGCTTTGTCTCATCCTGCCTGACTGAATGAATGGCATTTAATAAGAGGAAGAATTGAGGTGTCATGATATTAGACAAGTATCCTGTCATAGAGAGAAAGGTGCCACAGCGTTTTATCAGTGGTGTGGAAAAAAGTCATTAGAGAGTCTGTAATGAATGGCTGACAGCTGTCTGTCAAAACTGCGTTGCCATGTTTGAACTTTTATTCATTTTCTCCATGATTGCCTTTTCATTGCAAAGTTAAAGCCTGGTTTCCCGTGCATGTCTTCACTAACAAAATACAGGATTTAATCAAAGATTAAATATAGAGAACTAGCTTTATAGAGACTTTCTTTTTTGGTTCTTGTTAGTCCCCGGAGTCCCGATTGATTCTAATTACAGTATATGCTGTAAGTAGTTATAAAGGGTGATGCAAGATTCTGCACACGATGAACAGGTTGCATCTCTTTTACCTGTTGTTTAAAAAGGTACATTTCATGACAAATTAAGCTATTAGATTTGCATTAATGTAAAGATGATTGTGAACTGGTATCTTTACAAGTCTGCTATGAAATGTTTCAAACATGTTGTTAAATCCCTTAGGCTTGCTGGAATGCAGCATCAGTCCCAGCTGTCAGAGCAGGAGATGTCCACCTCTGCTCCATGAACAGACTAAAAGCTGCTGGTTGACCCCACCCTGGCTTACTATATATATATATATATATATATATATATACTAAATATATATACATATATATGTAATAAGTTGAATGTAAATGGCCCTGTTTGGGCTAAATAACTTTGAATATAAATCAAGGCCTCTCTGCTTTGTATTTCTTGTTAAATTAATGTAACATTTTTCATTGTGAGCTATCACTTTCAATTAAGTAAATAGCTTTACATGAATTTCAGACTTTCGTTATTGTCTGAATCTAATGAGCACCTTGATGACCCAAGTTATCTTTACATGGTCTGGAAAAGTTCCTGGGAGCTTTTCTGATATAAGGAATGACTTTCTTTTATTTTAGACCCCCCCACAATAATTATTCAAATAACCTATAATGTGTGGTGCAAGTTCATGCATTGGAATTGATGGTGGGCATCACAGAGACAATGCCAATAAAAAGTCAATTAAAAGCTTTGGCTGGGTTCTTTTGTTTGGGAGAGGAGGGGATGATGGCAGAGGGAAACAGATGCACAACTGGTTTAATTACTCTGTGGAAATGGTTCAGTGCCTTAGGTTTTTCTTTGTTTTCAATTTCTTTTTGGGTATTTTTAAGTAAAAGGAAACATGTTTAGGTACTTTATAGGCTACTTGGTAAGGACTGAGAAAATATATAATTTATCCAGCTCAATTTTACATAAAAACCAACAGAAGAACTGAGTTCCTGTTCTCCTTGAGATGAATGAGTTTCCCACCCTTTTACAGATGAGGTGGTGTCCTCACCGGAGGAGTGATAAATAAGCAGGCAGGTCTGACTAGCATGCGATAAGAGCGTAATACCTTAAAAGAATATTCAGTCTATTATTGAAGATGGGTAGGAGTTGTCAGCATCTTACCTTCAGTAGACAATATTCAGAAGAACAGGCTCAGTTTGATGCTGGTGTTTAATACAGAGAAGCAAAGCATCCCAGACATCATCATTCTCTTAGTCAAGTTTTACTACTGATACAACCAAATATCCGTTTCTTTCCTGTCTGACATTCTTACTCAGCGATCTTGGATTCATCAGTAGAAATAACTGTTAAATCATTCACTGTGACATGCTGATGTGTTTTAGCTCATCCCAAGTGTTTGCTTTGTTTTCCCTCCTCAAACATGATTTAGAGGCGATACTCGTTCTCAGACCAATCACAACTTTCTTTCTAAAGGACTTTTGCCTGATTGAGTCTTGTGTTCTTTATTCAGTGAATTATTTATCTGTGAAGTTGCTTTTCTAACTCAGTGAACAAGTCTTGATGTATTGATTTTTCAATAGTGTGCTCAATTTTGCTCTGCCTGATCATGCCTTGAACTTGACTCATCTAGTTCCCACCGACATGATCTGCCTCCTGAACAACGATTACCCCTACCAAAGTGGTTATGTGGTTGATTTCTTGCCCCATTAAGTCTGTTTGCTTTGTTTGCAAGCAGAATTTCTCATAAAGTGATTAAGAAATTTGCATGAAAAATGACCAGAGATGCAGTGTAGCCCAACTTCTGTAACCTCAGAGACAGTGATGTCCTTTTAACTTCCACGTCTCCTTGTTTTCTAAAGTTTAACATCTTTTTTTTTTTGGTTTGTTTTTTCACAGTTGTAACATCGGCTCACACAAAAATGACTAAAACCTTGGCTTTAGCCTGCATCCAAACTGCAGGCTAGTTTGGATATGATGCTCACCAACAAAACTATGTATCAAGGTAGCATCAAGGGAGCAGAGAGATGACTAAAATGACAGTACACAGACAAGTGTACCATTGAGGATTCAATTCTGTTGCTATGCTTGTCTTTTATTCAGATTTAGAACAGTTCTCTGCAATAATGTCACAAGAAGAATCCTTAATCACGATGTGCAAACTATTCACTGCTTTGAATATGAATGGTAATGTTCAGGAAAATCTGTATATTGCATCAGTCTTACATAAAAGAGAAAAACAAAAACAAAACAAAAACATTGTTTACAGAAATGGGACTTTATATAGTCTCTGTCTAAGTTACCAGCAAAATAACTAAGCAAACAATAACAACAGAGCTGTTGTGTTTCCTGCATCCAGCATGGGCATGCATCACAGCCGTCATGAGATTTAACCGGCCAAAGTGATATCAATGCATTGAACGAATGATGAGGATGGGTTACATCGCTTTGATGAGGCGGGAGCCCAATAATTGCCAACCATATGGATGTTTTATAATCACTTTATGTGACTAATTTAAGGCTCCCCGGGGATCCGTGTCTCTCAGTCTAATCCATGATGCTCTTTACCGTAATCCATTCAAATAACTCTTCTACAGTGTCATCGATTAGAAATCTGGGTTGATAAAGAAGCTCAGACTTTACAGTTTGATAGAGTTAAAACTGTGGTGACTTAGACAGAAGACTGGTCACTGTAGTGATCAGTGATTGGATTATGCTATTAAACTTGTGTCAACTTTTATTTTGAATTTAGATGTGAAACTAAAGAAAATGTTAGCTTTCTTTAAAATGATATTAGTAAAGCATGCACACATAACAGGTTATGTAAAAATAATAATAACTTGTAAAATATGTATCTCAGAAAGATGACGTTCTCTTTTTTTTTTTTTTTTTTTTTTTTAGCAAGAACCAGTTACTAAAAAACTGTTTTAAAAAAAGATAAGCTTGAAATCCATCAAATATTTAATCAGAGTCATCCAGTTCATCTCTGATACAAATGTTACTAGTGAGGATTGGATGTTTCATGTTTAAACATATCTTTTCTTCTATATGGTTGACAAGAATATCCAATATAAAATTGATTAATATGTTATACACATTGTATTCTAATTACTGGGACCAATGCATTTACATATAAACCAGATGTAGGACTTTTTCTCCACAACAATTCATAAAAGATGAATGTGTGGTGAAAATGTGTGCAGGTCATGCATTCTTCAGACTAAGCATAAAAACATTTTTACAGCAATGAAACCCAGTTTTGAGGTGGAAACAGAAAGGGAGTTAAAAGATTTACCAGAATCACACACACACACACACATGCATCTGGCTCCCGGTTCAGACAGAAATGACACATATACCTATATGTTTAACAAAAAAATTTGTTGCATTTAAAAACAAAACAAAACAAAACAACAACAACAACAACAAAAAGAGTCCCAAGCATTACTAAAAATACATCAAAATATGTCTCAAAAGTTACTCAGTGCATTGTAGTATGTTACGAATGGGCCTGACTGAGTAAAGGAGAAGGTTGTGACATAGCAGCCAGATTTTTTTCTAAATTATTTGATTGAAACTGGAAAGCCCCATGACTGAACTGTGGCAGATTTGTACACTTTGGCGCCTGCTATGGAAGGTAATTTGGCATCAATCTTGCATCCTGTCACTTCTCTGAGCTCTCCAGCAATTAAAAGCCAGTCCAATGTTGACTCTTGTATTATCTTTTGCTCTGTCACTTTCTTTCTTTTTTTTTTATCTTGCTTCCTCTGATTTTGTCCTCTTGTGTATTTGCTAAATCAGACGGTGCATATTAACCATTGTGGCTATTGTGTAAATATTCGTTTGCTGTAGTGTTATGCGGTGCCGTAAAGAAAAGCACAGCTGTATCGTGATGCCCCGAAGCAGAAAACAGAGTTGTGAAGTGCAGTTTCTCAGCCTCTGGATGCTAGAGGGGAGTGACAGCTCTAACAATGTGCATAACAAATGTCAGCATGCCATCAAAATGGGCCGGAAGCACAGACTTTTAAGGTCGGAAAGTTATGTAGGGAAGCCATAAGTCGCCCCCCCCCCCTCATCAGCTCTGTGTTACTTGACATCTGAGCAACTTGTGACTGTGACAGGTTATGAAAATATATGGCAAGAAAGTGAGTCAGTAATGATCCACATGGTCACAACCCTTCAGTAAGGCCCACTTAATTAGCACTAATTTTTCTTTGTGCACATGCTTCTGTCACTGTACGGACTTCAGCTGGCCAAAGTAGTCATTTGTTGCTGGGTTACCAGCATTATTGTTAAAAACAGATCCTTCCCCTTGAAAAAAAAGACAAAAAAAATATTTGCTTCTGGGAGAGAAGTAAATGATTCCATCTTTTTAAAAGCTCAATATTTAGTTCACGGCTGTGCACTGACTGATTACTAAATGGGTTTTTCCCTCATCATAAAAACCAACAAGACACATTAGAGGTTTCTGTTCAATATAAGAAAGGAGAGCAGCAAAACAAAATTTTCTCAATAATCTTGATAAATTGGTTGAACTTGCCACAGAAGAGGAGTGACCAATACACCACTGATTAGCAAAGCAACTCTAATCAAACTCTGAGTTTATCTATACTATAGACCTATTTATCTCCATAACCAACCTCAGTGACTCAGATTATATTTTTGGAATGCAAAATTGTCATGTGGGGGTAATGGTAAACTTTTTTATTTAAGTTTATTAATAAGAATGAATTTACATAATCCGGTATTTTTTACTTATATAGGATCTCCTGTGAGTTTAGATAATAAAAAAATGAAAATTGCGGATTCCACTTAAATGAATAAAGAATATAGTCCAACATGGACCTGAAAGTATGATCATAGCTTACTACAGTTTGTTTCCTGTTGACAGAAACAGGAAATTCTGAGGTTGAAAACAACTTAAATGTACAGAGGGATATTTATGCTGTCCACTCTTGGGATGACATGTCCTTTGAGTGACTTGCCTTTGGCACTGTACTGTTCTTGTCGTGTGTATTGACTAGTGGATTAGCGATGTGATCCTCTTAGGGGGCGTTTGCTCATGCAGCGCCTCAGCTGAGTCAAGCTACACGCACAGTTGTACCAAACACCTGCACTTACCGTTGTAATCTAGGTTGAAATCCTCAGTGTGAGAAAGCATCCCTGGTGGCCTCCAGCAGTGCAGATGTTCTTTGATTCTTTTGTTGAACTCTGTGGAACAAAAGATAGAGGCGCATGTAAATATTAAAATGGTCACGAGGAAGTTTGTTTTCATGCAGCAAAAAAAATGGGTTTTGTATGTTACAATTATGTCCCGTACTTAACATGCAAGGATTTAAGTCAGTGTGTTAAATCCAATGAATGGAGGCTGATCTGAATGTAATAAAAAGAAGCTGCTTGTTCAGAGGATAACCTTCTTTTGCCATTGCTGTATCTAAAATGAATTCAGAACCATGTTTTTTTTTTAAATTCTCCCCTCCCTTTTTTTTCAGGAAGGGAAACCACCTCATTAACCTTATCTAACAAGTGCAAGCTAATGAAATCCTCTGTTTTGGTTTCTGGTCTTGCCAAAGTTAGTTTTACTAATTAATCAAACATGAGAACCCCCCCAACTGCCTTTCCATCATCTTAATGACTCCCTATAAAAGAGAGTGAGAATGCACACGCTGCCCAGGGGGAGGCTACTTTGGCACATCTTTCATGCATTTTTATTGGAAGTAGAAATAATGACACACAGCAAAGCTTTACACAAAGAGAGACGGATGCTTTGTATTCACAATGATAAGCCTAATATAGATGAAACATGATTTCTTCATCGTTTGTCCATGCTTCTTTCCTGCTGTTTTGTTGTCTGTTTACAGAGTCTCTGCAGAATGCAGCGATGCAAGGCTGCAATTTTCCCACCTACATACATATTAATGTCTGCATAACACAAGCTCCAGATTACAGTTCACTAAGTATTCATTCTGCTCCCTTTTCAAATGAAACAATTCAGTGCTCTCATCCCTTGTGATTCAGAGTATGACATGTTTTACCAGATAAAAAGCATGGGCAAAATTCAATATTCAACAATCCGTAATAGAAATCTGCAAAATGGGTGGATTTTCAGTAAATGAGCGGACAATAGATAATGTGACTTGCTTAACTGTGAGGCTGAAATTTGCATTCCAGTGAAAAGGGTGGTGGTTAAAGTGGCACAAGGCAGCTGCCTGTCAGCAAAGACCCATGACCACAAAATGCAGCGGAACCAAGAGAAAAGTGGAGTTTAGGAGTCTTCAGCTGTATTCTTTTAATTACTCATCATAATGACTCCATTTAGCTGTTCAATGACCCATTTCACGGCATTGAAAAGGCATGGGAAGCTCTCTGTCCTTGGCAGGGTCAGTCCTGCAGCTGCCCCTTCTGCCATGTTTAAACCAAGAGTGATCTTTATTTATTTATTTATTTATTTTCCACCACAGTAGCCTTTAGCAGGCACGCCGCTCTGGAATTTTCCCTCCAAACATATTCACAGGCGCACACCAAATTCCCCCTAACAAATTAAGTATGAACTAAATGTCACTCCACAGGGGGAATGCAGTTCAAAGATGTGCTCATTATTTAGAAGAAATATGATTATTCATGATGAATGTTGCAGTGCTTCAGATAAAGGCAGGTTGATCATGTTGGCACCAATCTTCTACATATGCAGAAAACCACTGTGCACAATCAAAACATTAGCTCTGATTATGCTGAGGTTTCCTCATCTGCAGTGGGGACTTTATTTGTTCTTGGATATTAACTTTAATGTAAGATAAAGTCAACTGAAAAAGATCTGCTGAGTTTGCTGTAACACACATAAAAATAAGGTTTGACCTGAATGTGTCAAAGCTTCAAAGCCTCAACGGTTGCCTTGGTAATCAATGTCAAAATGAGAATTTGAATATTCTATTTATTCGTACATAATTATTTTTGGTGATCATCAATATTTGACTCCAAACATTCTATGAAATGGGGAAATAGTTCACTAGAATTGGAAGGTCCGTTTTAAGACAAGCCACAATGTTTACCTCATTTTAAGAGTTTTTTAATGCCTGAACTTTACCAAGCAGCAAGCAAAACCAAAGGCAAGTTGATAACGACATAAAGTTTCCAGCCTGCATATACACTTTTGTCTCTTAAAACTGGTACTCATCACTTGTGACAGCTTCAAGAAATATTGGGAGATTGTATACCTATATGTTATTATTTTCATGAGGAAAAAAAGTGAAACAGTGAAAAAAAGGGAAAAAAAAGTTTTACTGTGAGAAGGTAGGATGTGAGGTGGATGCATAAAAAGCACTCAAAGTATTCACAGGGACCAATTCAGGTTTAGAGTTGGAATGACATACTTTCAACTTTCAAACCAAGACCAAAATATGTTCCTTGATCAAAAGATATGAACATTTTAACTTTCTTTTAAACCTAAAAGCTATACTAGTACCACTGTTATAATATTTGAAATCTTAATTTATCCAGTGTATGGTTAAATGCTTCATGTTGAGAATATGGTTTTCTAACCTCCAGAGAGAAAATAATCATTTATGGAGGCAAATTCAATCATCAGATAGAAAAATAAAAGTCAAAGGTGTTTTTGAAAATCAATTTAACTCTGAACTGCATTCTCAACTCATCACATGCAGATGCTTGTTTGGAGCCCATGAAGGTCTGACATCAATATCCAGAATTTACCTTTGACATCAGTATTCAACAGGCAGTGTTGAAAACTGACTTCATATTCTTGAAGATCTTGTGATATCTGAGCAAAACGTTTCAAGATCTCACAGCACTTTCCCAGGAGGTCACTGTCATAAAACTTGTCTCCTAAGAAACCAGCAAAATGGAGAAGGAGAGTCTCCCCTGTGATTAGATTAGTCTCCTGGCAGCTGCTTGTGGTACATTTATCCATCATGCATCCAACATCCAAATGAAGACTTTTTCAGTTTTTCTATCTCCAGCAGCAATTTTATGTTGATCAACAGCTTGCATGCTCGAAAATGCAAAATAAAATGTAACTGTGTGCTAAGCTTTGTTATGAAGGAGTCTTGACAAAGTGTTGGTATGTGATGACATGGTCGTGATAATCTGTTGACAACTGAAAAAATAATTCTATTTTTTGCAAAATTCCATCAGAGTGAAGAGATTTTCTAGGCCAAATAAGTTGTTTTGCATCATCTTCCCTTGTAATGCAAAGACATTTTTATCCCCATGACATTACAACAACAAACCGACATTAGTTTAGCTGCAGAGGTCAAGCTTCTGCTTTGACTGCTAACCTGTCATCATGCAACATTATTGATTTTTGGATGTACTGGTTGGATTTATTTTCAGAATGGTTCACAGTATTGTGGAGGTGAAAATGGGGAAAGGCTGTAATGCTGCTGGCCACCCATTTGCCAGATGTCCGGTATTCCAAGTCACTCAAATGCAGTAAGTCTGTACACCATGTTAACATTATGTCTCAGGCTGCAGTTAGATGATTGTAAAAACAGTGTAGGCTATAGTTTGAGGTATTTTTCTGCCTCAAAAATAAAAGTCCATTTATATTTTAAAAAGGCAATATTGTAGGATTGCTTTTAATATGTCACAAATTTTCAGTCTTTAATTCTCTTTGTATGTCAGTATACTTTTGTTGCAGTGACATATAAACTTCTTGTGTTTTCTTCTGAAACTAACACCATATAAAACACTGAATATATAATACTTGCTTCCAAAGAAGCCAAGCCTATTTGATATGGAGAAGTAATGCACTTATCAGTGCATCCCTCTTGTGAAAAGAGTGACACATCCTCCCTATTTCAATCCTCTCATCTTTTCTGTTGCATTTATTGAAATATTACAAATGTGAAGATGGGTCAGGTTGCAGCCTGTGGGGGAAGTGCCGCAGGAAGTGCAGGAGGGGGTGGAGGGGAAGGTTGCGAGGAGCAGCAGACCCAATATGGTCTTGAAGTGCTGGGATTTCTAGCACATGTCCAGGATGCTGACCCAGAGCACTGAAAGGTCGAGCATTGACACAGATCAGACTGATTCTGCTCAGCTGCTGAGGTGCAGAGAAGCACACGTGGACGGGAGGACAAAAATAGCTCGCTGTGGTCCACAGCATGATGCAACTGTTCAGGATTCAAATCACAGACAAATAATCTTGTCTGATGTCAACTTCTAATCAAGTGATTCATCGGAAGTTAAATCAAATATAGAAACTAAGTCAAAACAATCTCATTAAGAAAAAGAAGAAATATTTACTCATCTATTGTATTGCTGCCTCAAGAGGATGTTGGGAGGGGGGGGGGGGGGGGGGGGGGGGGGGGGGGGGGGGGGGGGGGGGGGGGGGGGGGGGGGGGGGGGGGG
>JBBBVU010000022.1:17584710-17611843 GCA_037177055.1 Atherinosoma microstoma | reverse complement strand
TATGTATGTATGTATGTATGTGCAAATGTATGTATGTATGTATGTATGTGTGTGTGTGTGTGTGTGTGTGTGTGTGTTTAAATGAAAAATTGTTCTTAAAGCAAAAGACAATGTAAAATCAAGGGGTAGGTTTATTTATGCTTTGGATGTTTTTATATGATGCCATTTCCTTTTCCTCTTCGTATTTATCTGAGTCACTAAGGACTCTGATTCTCTCTATTCCATCTGTTCCTGTCCAAGTGGGCTATCCCTTCTCCATGTGAAGATTTGCAAGCAAATTTCCAAAGGGATGATTCAACAGACCAGCAACAGAAAATTTGTAAACTGCCAGTGGAGCCACAAACAATAAACACTGTAAACACTTAGTGGAAGCAGGTGGAAATAGAAAAGTTATACAAGAAAGAGTTTCTTTTTTCTTTTTTTCTGGAGAAGCTCCGCCTCAGTGCATGTAACAAGCTTTATCAAACATCCTCTCTGTCAGTGATGGTGAGGGCTCCTTTCACTGTGGTGGGAATCTGTGGAGACAGGCTGGATAAACACAGGGAGAAAGAGTGCCTGTGGAGTACAGCTGAGGCTGTACATCCTGGAGGCAGCAGCACAGAGGAGGCTGGGGTCTAAACTGCATCTTAAACAACACCTGGAAACCTTATGCACCTACAGAGCAACCCCAGCCTCTGTCTCTGCACGTACAGGCACAACACCCCTCATACGTGGTACTTTGTTATAGCACCTGGTTTTCTCTCTCTGTTTAGACAGCGTTTGTGAACATGTTGTATGTAGTGAAATCCCAAGCTGTTCAAGATCAAAGAGATACAACAATGAGATTGTGCTCTGCTTTGTTGTGGATTTTCTATCTAATCCTCAACAAAATATAAGACACAGGAATATACTACAAAACAGCCACATCTGGATTTCATTGTAAGTTCTTTAGTTATTCATTTATTTAATTCAGACAAAAAAAAAAAAACAGAAAGGAAGAATTATGTCCTCAAAAGAAAAACAGGAAATTACACTTTCCTCTGAGGGCTTTACTTAAACGAGACAATTGCCATTATTATATGTGTTTGAAATTAGAATCTGCAGCTAATTTTCCTGTATTAGCACAAAGATTGTTCCAGGTCTATATAGTCCCTCTTTACCAGTAAATCTGAAGATTATTTGTTAACACATTACATTAAAAATAAGAAATTATTTGTTTTACAAAGTGCTGGAATACACTGAGGACTGTGCTTGTACAACAATATCTAGCACATAAACAATAGGATTAAAAATTAGATTTTTAAAAGTTGTTTCCCCTTTTGGTTTTGGTACAGAGCAAATATTATCGCATATTAACTACTTTAGATTACAAGTTCTGGATGATTTCCTTTTTTTTTTTTAATTAAAGCTCAAATCAACTGCACTTATATAGAACTGGATCTTTTATTAACTTCTTATTTTCTAAGCAGACAAACCAGATCAATTATATTTGTGTACTTTCCTATTCTGATCATTTCAGAAATCCCTTAGAGACCACTTACAAACAGGATAAAACCTTTAGCCATCTGATCATTGATGAGCTTCGTGGTGTCTTAAACCAGGGTGTTTTGTTGAAAATCAAGCCATTGGCTAATGTATCCACTTAACCATATAGCTGTTAATAGGATTTAAGCATCCTAAGTGTTTTCTGCTGCACAGGACCTGTACTATACAATCTTCTCTGTAGTTGGCTCGTGCTCTTCCCCTCATAGTCCATGTTGACTATCAGCTGATAACAAAAGCCACTGAGTTCTCCTGTAGTACTTGATCCTACTCAAGTTCAAATCCAGGAACCATATTCTGAGCGTGACAAACATAATTAGGGAGATTAGAGGCTAGCAAACATGAAAAGAATTGTATGTTTTGAATTTCCTCGTGACCTAGATGTATGTTCGCACATAGCAAGAGATAAAGGCCAGTGTGCTTGCGTGTGTGTTACTGAGAGAAAGCGGGTGCTGGACGGAGTGGTTTTATGTGCCCGTGTTTGATGTGCAACTTGGTGGGTGGCTGAAATCAATTTACAGAAGATAATTGTTCATTTCCAAGGGGAAAGGAGGAGGCAATGAGAAGGCAATGAGAAGCAATGAAAGAGTGAGTCGACATCACTGTACACAAATGGCACTAATGGGAACAATGATCATCTCCATATGAATCCAATTACAGCGCCGCTTTTCCTTTTCCTCACGTTTTCTTCATATGGACACAGTTAGTCAGTCTATCATAGCTAATAAAAAAAATAAAAAATCCTAACCACCTCACACATTGATAATAAACTCACATTTGCCCGAACAGTCTGACAGTAAAATAGCAGCACATGACAGCTGTCCAGGAAAGCTCAACCAGGGTGGTTATGGCTGTTGTGAAGTCGATGGGATTACCTGAGGGGATTAGGGGCTGTAAGTACAATAACAATATGGCTGGACGAGGACACAATTACTTTGCCATGTTTGAGACAAGCTGATAAAGGCAGGGAATAGTACCTGAGTCACTGTCACACTTGAAAATGGGTTATTGCTGGGAAATGAAAAGGAAGGTGGAATATAAACTCAAAATATGATTTTACCCAATGTCTAACAACTGTTTTACCTTCTAAAAATCTCAAGAAACACATTACTGTGTTTACCTTTAACTTAATGTATGTGGGCAGCTTTAACACAGCGACCCTAAAAACGTATGTGAAAAATATGAAATATTCAGAAAAGATGGGAATAATGTACACTAATTGTATTTCACCTTTTTACTTTTTATTTGTCATTTTGTGATGTTACCTCTGATATTCTGAGGGGCCACCTAGAATTACACCTCATCCCTTCTGGCACCAAAAAGCCCAATCAGTATTCATGAAACTGAATTTCCTCTAAAGAAAAATACATTTTTCCTGCCTCTCCTTAACCAACCGCAGTGAAGAGTCAGCTCACTATTGAGAGTGTAATCAGGCCTGAGCCGAAATGATATTAGATCTGACTCCCATCCACAAGACCCTCATCAACTTAACATTAGGCTTGAAGCCGTGCAAATTATGAAAAGCGTCTTTCTAAGGACCGGCTTCTCCTCTCTGATGAAACCTTTTGCAATGGTTTAGGAACACCACAAAGACACATATCATTTTCATTCCAGATTTCTTATCAAATATCATTTTATGATTGTGTTAGAAAAAAGAAAAAAGAATCCATGAGGAGGAACAAGTCCCTCTTCAAGCCAGAGAATCATTATTTTGCTGTAGTTTCACTGTGATACAGATTGAGCTCCTGCACTGATATTGAATCGTAAACAGACTTGACTGACTTGTGAATGGTTTGTCCGTGTAACGGCATAAATAGCTTTTTATGTATTCTGATGGTAAGAAAATTGTTTTATTACTGCCATGTCCCTTTTTCCATCTTTACATACTACAGTATGCATTTCTGAGCATTAAGGTTTAGTGTGAATTTAGTGGTCATAGGGTTAAAGGTTAGGTAGTTAAAGCCAACTTAATGACTCCAGCTTCATTTGTTTACAGGTCATAAGCTTTAATAAGTGTTTAGCTGGCAGAAACAAGTTAGATCTTTGAGTCATGTCAATATATATCAGTTGAAGATGCTGGCAGTTCACCAGATACAATTATTCACCTATGGTAAATAACTGGGTTTGCTTTTATATAATCTCACTAAGATGTGCATACATTGTTTCAATCCCCAAAATAGTTGTTTCACTTAGTGAGTAGCAATAACATATTCTCAAGGATTGACAAAGTGCTGGCTAAGAATTAAGTTGCATATGGAGACCAAAATAGGAAATAATTAAATTTGATAAAGCCGCCATTAAATGTAATGACAATTCAACCAAATATCCTGATAATTTTAAATGATTCTGGTGCATCAGATGGTGAGTTTAAATCTGACGTCCGGGGCTGGTAAACTTTTGCAGATTAAACGCACAATGTTTAACCTGCAATCATTTTCTGGTTCCTCGGTGGAGCTCCAGTGGAATTCAGTTTTTAAAAAAATTGTGAATGAGCTTTAAAATGAATACTAATTGTACAGAACCAAAATGTGCCTATATATGGTGGGTGCCAAGACTGTGATCATTTCTGAGCCTTTATTGAATGTGAGTCTTTCTTTATATTACAATGTGTTTTTGTGACTGAGCTAAGTTTGGAAATATTAATATTAGATCTGGAAATTAGCCATTTTAAAAATGGAAAGGACAGATAAATAATGAAAAATACCCGTGGTGATTTGGACTTGGCTGCTCTGCATGATATGTAAACTGGCTACCTTGAAATACAAGTCAACAGAAAATAAGTATGATACAAAATTACAATGACTGAAAGTGTTAAGATTTAAACAAAACAGAGAAATATTACATATTCAGGTAGACATCTGTTTCATTCATTCATTCAAGACATTGTGGACAGTACTGTGCACCTTAACTATCAGGGGAGGTGGTACATTTAAATTCATATATCTCCAATTTCACAAAGCAGAATATGTTTCTGTATGGCTAGCAGCAGAAGAAGGATTAACGCTTTGGAGTTTGGTGTCAACGAGGTGTGGTAAGAAATAGATGAGGTTGAATAAGAGCGGACAGATAGCTTAGCAAGAGGGGTTAGAGAGGGGAGAAGAAAAACAAGGGCTGAAAACAAAGGTGAGAGGAGACACGAGGAGCAGGGGCGATGGGGAGAAATGGAACAGATGAGGAGAGTGAGTGTTTCCAGTTTGGCATGAGTGCATGTGTGTGCATAGCTGGAGGATAATATGGCCAGAGTGGCGGCACACACATCTCACATCACACTCAACAGGTGGGTCAACAAGGGGCATCTCAAACAGGCAGGCAGAAGCTTATCTTAATTCTGAGGGATAGAAAATCCAAGATCCCATCCACACAGACTCTCTGTAATCGATGCTGACAGGTAATTTAGAGGAGTGCATGGGAGAGCTCACAGCTTGCAGGAGTGGCGGTGCATTTGTGTGGCCTTGGTTGCAACACTCCATGCAATTAAAGTGCTGGACAGTTATTACATATAAGCCCATGTTATAAAGGATTTGAAGTAAATTGGTAAAAAAAAAAGCATATCTTTTAAATCCAACTTCTTCTTTGTCCATTTCTCTGATTTAATTACTGCATCTAAATTCTAAATGAAAATTTGTTTTTTAAGAAGGTCCTTATGTTTTTAGCATTTCATGATACAACACTTTGGCTTTTTGCCAATGTTTTTCTCTCACTCTGTCCTACTGTTTTTCTAAGTTACTAAAAGTATTAGATAGGAGTGCCATGGATGCTGTTGTCACCGTAAAACTCTTCAAACTTCACATATAGGCTCAATTGTGTTTATTGGGCAAAGGTTTTTTATTTGTTTGTTTGTTTGTTTATATTATACCATTTTTTTATTGCTTTTATTGATGTGTTATTTTATCACTTTTATTTATGTAAAGCACATGGGGTTGCTCTTATGTGCTTTCTTAAAGTGCTATATACATAAAATTGAATTCAGTTGAATAAAAACTGGACATATACTATAATGACAAAATTTTAGAAAACAAAGCCAAAGCAGTGAAAACACAACAACCAGAAAAAAACAAACAAAAAAAAACACTACAGCATTTCAAGAAGCCTGATGAGACTTTACAATCTGTAAAGTGGGCTGCATGTTGGACGAAGTTTACCAGACTAGCAGGCTTCTGGTGAGGCCTCTCCGTGCTTTCCTGTCTACCTGGACTTCACGTTTTCTCCCTCGTACTGGAGAAAACGGGAAGTCAAGAAAGTCCCCACTTGCACTTCTTGGGTGATGAGGGAAAAACGAGTAGTCAAGCAAGCCTTCACAGAGCTGGAGTATGAGTCAAATAATCTTAACTGGATGTATTAACTGCTTAATCAATAACTTAATCAATATATGACATGATTGTAACGTATGCTTATCGAAGGAATGACATTGTTTTTACTATTTCTCTTAGTTTGCTTCTTTCTGTTTTTATCTGATTTATATCCATTGTGTGTTTTAATGTTTTAGTTCGTTTATGTTCAGCACTTTGTACAGTGGTTGCTGTTGTAAGGTGCTTCATAAATAAAGTTGGCTTGGCATCATTTCAATAAAAAGAATGTCAGAAAACTAAACCCAGAAAATAGGTGCATTTGTCCCTAATAAAGATGTTAATATCATTACAATCTGTGGATGAAAACTGTGTGATGGTAATGCATCACTGCAACGTTTTTGGTGTCTTTGTTTGTTTGTTTGTTTGTTTATTTGTAAAGGTCAGCATTTACATGACCTGACAGGAACTGCAACACATAGGTATTAAAATGTGCTGTAACCATCTGTTCTAAATACCTAAACCTAACTATGTAATTTACAGTAACTACCTAACCCTAAACATTAATGCACAAGCAAAGTATGAGTAGTAAATCATTACAGGATCATTTCTCTTCCTGCTCTTTAAAAAGGTACAATATACAGTGATACAGTCGGGAGAAGACTCAGAACACAAACTACCTCCAGTGTTTTCTGACACTCAACTTTCTTCTTTAAGCCTTGCACCTTGTGCTCTTCAACTGTCTGAGTCAATAAAAACAATATATGAAGACAAGCACTCCTCCCATTAGGCCATTTAAAACCAGCGTTGGTGTTTTGGGGAAAACCAGAGAACATATAAAACAAATTCCAGAGGACGATAGATGGAGGAGTGCGTATGTAGGCTAGCGGGGGAAGTGTGAAGGCTCATGGCTGTGTATCCAGAGCACATTAAAAAGAGAAGAGAAGCTCTGTCTAGCTGCTCCCTCAAAGCTGCCACTGGCATCTCTCCAGTTTTGCGAGAGGTCTTATTATGTAATTTCATGAGAGGCCTTTTCCTCATACTTGAACATTGCAACAAACCATCACTACTTACAGTCGACAAAAGTCCATCCGCTGAATGAAAAAAATCTAATATGTTCAAACATGATTTTTCTGAATTTTAACTTCTCGTGTGAAACGTACATCAGTATAAACCACGGTGTTTGAATAGCGATGGAAATACAATGCATTGTTAAGAACGCCGTGCACATAGCTGCAATCACTTGGCAGCTGAACTGAGATTCTGAGCCATGCATAAAATATTTTTCAGGCGCTCTATTTTATGAGAGCAGATTCCAAACGAAAAAAAAAAGAAAAAAAAAGAAATGAAGGAACAATGAGTGTTCTTGTTTTCAAAGATTCACAACAACAAACACTCAAAAGCAAAACAAGTGGAATACTTTCTTTGATTCTCAGTTGGGCTGTAATTTTAGAGTATTCAGTCCCAGGAGGCTTTAAACAGCAACAACTAAAATCAATGTGTTGCATCTATAAGAGGAAAATTGTTTTTTTTCTTTTTTCTTAAAACCACAAGAGTCGTACTGTAGCGTTCTTTCTTCTTTTACTAAACCCTTAACAGTGACATCCCTGCTGGTTGTCTGTCCTACTGTAAATGGTTAAGAGCTTTCACATGAATAGCATCAGATAAAAAATCTATAGGTCCAACTTGACAGAATAATTAGTGGATACAACATGATTACCACATGCTCTGCAGAAAGAGCTGTAGATTTTAAATAATAATTAAATAATAATAAAAAAAAAACACCTACAATATTAAAAAAATATCATGTTGTATGTTTCCTTGATTTGGCATTTCAAAAGAACTACAAACTACACAGGGGGAAAGAATATGACATGACAAGTGACAAGAGCCCCTTTGCCATATTTAGTCCTCAGAGAGGATGTTATGGGTCTATGGTATGTGTCTTACAATGCAGGGTCACCAGAAAGCCCCATGTGGTCAGGGCTTGCACGTCTTGTGATGCATATAAATGCAAACGAGTCATGGCAGGTCTGTTCAGACTACACTGATTGCAGCCTTTATGCAGAAAAATACTTGGGAGGAAGAGAAGCGACTGCTCTGCAGAGAAAGAATTCGAATTTGAGGATCAAACCGAAGGATAAAACAGAAGATTATAGTCAGACAGAGATAATAATAGAAACAACAGAGAGGTTACAACATGTGATTTGATAGCAAATGTGCTTTGTGAAAATAATCTGATTATCAAAGAAACTGAAGGTTGTGATGATTTTTGCCAGTTATACATGGCTTTTATTATCATATTCTGTTTCAGAGACAAAATATCAATTTTGTAATAATCAAAGAATTTTTTCTACTTCTTTCAGGCTACATTATTACACAAGTATAAAAGCAGATGACATGAAAAAGTATATTTCTGTGAAAGCCCAGTGAGGCTGACTGACCTCTCCGGAGCTTTTGAAATTGTTGTGTCAAAAAAAAAAGGAGAAAGTTCTTTATCTCTTTGTTTGCACTTTACACAGTTAAATCCTGGTGAAGATCATCCTAAAGCTCCAGCTTGACAAGGCTTTCGCTCAAAGTCGCACCTCCGATTTTTTATGTATTTTCCATTGCTCAATAAATCAGAAAAAAAACTAAAGTGCCTGATGAAAGCAGGGACAACAGGTCAAAGTCACTTTGTTTGAAGAAGTTAATTTCCACAGAAAACTCAACTTTTAATCAATAAAACAGAAAGTTCATATGCGCCTGTCTTATGGGAGGTTCCTTCAATCTTTCGAACCCGCCGTCCTGGGAGAAACTCTGGCTGCAGTCCAAGCTGCAGGGACAACAGCCAAGCCTGCAGCACCTGCCTCTTATGTATCGGCTTTCACTGACTGATGTATTCAGATGCAAAATCTTTCAATACACATGTTGGCCACCTATGTTTCATTTTCAACTAATAATATATCCTGTGCTCTTTGTATAGAAGCTGCAATGTCATCACTGCCTACATGAAATATTTGTGCATCACAGGCTCCTTTTCTTTCAGATTTTATGCATAAAAGCGTAATCAATAAGGGACAGATAGATGGTTTGAACTATATTCCGCAACAAAGCTCCACAAGTTTGTCCATTTTGGCGTTCACACATTGTCTTATTTCAGAGATATTCCTTGTACAGGGTCTGCAAGGTTTTGCCTACTTATTCTGAAGCACTGTTGGTGACAGTTTTAATCTAAATTTTGGAATTATCAAAAGCCCAAGTGAAGGGAATATTTAGGCAATCTGTTTTCTGTGTTGCAACCAGAGTTAGATGCACTACTTCTTAATCAGATCAAATGGGAATCCTGAAAATCCTTAAACAGCAAGAAAAATCAAAAGTGAAAGACCTAACATTTTTAATTAAAAGTACAGTGACACTGACACAGAGAACTAGGCATAAGCGTTTAGCTGTGTAAATCAGATTAGACAGAAAAGGATACATTTAGTCAAGACTGCACTGCTAATAACAAGGTACAGAGCTGAACATTCACTACAGTGTGCGCTTTTCCTCATGGACGTGTCCGCTTCGTCTGATGTGGATTTGTACGCTGCTCAAAACGGATTATACTTTTTAATCAGGCTCGTATCTTCGAGGACTATCAAGAAAAAATTAATTGAAATTTCAGCCTCTTTTATGCTCTGATTAAGGTAGTTATGATAAACCTAATTTTACATTGCATGCTGCACTGATGGGTCGTCTCACATGCGTTTCAAGAACATGTTTATTCCCATTACTAAAATAAATGATGGTATGCATAATTAATTTGGTAAAGTTGAATTTATTATTGATTAATAGGAAGGCTTTTGAGGTCCCACATGAATACATACAGTTGCTCAGCTCAAATTTATGCAGTATAATTCAAATTAAGCTGATCATTATGGTAATGTTTCATTATAGTTGGTCATTTTGATGCATTCAGCCAACCTGAATCAGCTACAAATTCCTTTTGATACTTTGCAAAGAAAAAAACAAGTTTATCTTTGTGTTATCACTGACATTCCTGTGACATAACAGATGTACCTCTTTGAGAACTTCCCTGGAGGAGGGACTGAAGGCATAGCACAGAGGAATCGACAGAGGGAGTGTGCCTGCGGCAGACTGAAGTCTGAGCAGGCACCCGCAGGGCTAATAGGCACTCTGGCCCTCAAGGGAAGCCCTGTCCTCGAATAAAACATACAGCATATACTGTAGTAACTGCTCCGGCTTATTTCTACCAAGTATCCAGCACTCCATGATGCACTCCAAGGCTGTGAGGTGTTTGTTCTTTTTTATAAGTTAGAAAGTTGTATTTTACATATTGCAGAATGTCATGGTGCAAAGCTGAAAGCAGATCCCCACCTGATTACAATGCTGTGTACCTCATTTTATCTGCTGGTGAGCTGATGTACTCATTTAAAGGTTTCCTTTCACCATGCTTCTAATTTTTACCATCAACTTGTTGACTATTGACAGAGAAAAATATTTTCTTCCAAAGGGCAGTGACGTTGAGGTTACTCGCACTAATGCACACCACAAAAAGAGAAAATAGTAGTTTATCAGTATCTAATGTTCAAACGGAGATCTTTATTTTGTTTATTTTGAAATAAAAGTGAAAATAAAGCACCAGCCTTGTAAAAGACCTTATAAATTCGTCTTTTGGCGGCTTCCATAAGGGGTCACCACAGTAGATCTTCTGCCTTAGCTTGAGTCTTCTTCGATCACACAAACCACCTTCATGACATTTCAACTACACTCATGAAGCTTCTCTGTTCATTAGTTTTTTCTCTTTTCATCCTACATGTCAGCTACATCTTCACCATCATTTTTCCAACATATCCACCACCCCTCCCTTGCATTTGTCCAAATGATCTTAGCCTGGACTTTCTAACTTTGTCTCCAAGGCACTCAACCCGAGTTGTTCCCCCTGATATGTCCTAATCCTAGTTAATTGGCGACTTCATAGGCTATAAAACAAGCACCCCAATGATGCTTTCCAAAGTGAAAAGGGGAGTAAATCACCTCTTTGTGGGAAGACTGTAAATTGTTTAACAATCTAAGAATGACATTAATTGCAAAGGATTTTGTGATTTTATCGTTTTAAGCACAAAATATGAAAAGATTAGAGGAGACAAAATTTAAGTGACAAAACTGATAGCAATATTTAGTGGTTATGACTTTTACATCAGTTAGATGGCACACCTATAAAACCAAATTGGGTTCTGGTGTGGAAAAATACAGCATATGCTCAAAAATATTCATAGTTTCTGCCTCTGTTCAAATTTTACAGTGTTCCAACTTTTCTCTGAAAACGTTTTGCTTGAAAACTACTTTAATTTGTCTCTACTGCGCTACTTTGGCTGTCTGTCCGTACATACTGTTGGCTGAAAACCTTCTTAAATAGCAGGTTAGAAACATCCCAGGGTGAGACACAAATCCCTTTACTGAAATTGCAAGTGATCACAGCAGGCACTGTTATTATTTAGTTTTGGCAAATCACAGAGCAAAAGCTGGCTGATGATAATAATTTGGTTTCAACAGTCCGTGCTTCAAATTTTGATCAGTGCTTCTGGATTTTTGATCCTGCAGCTGAGTTTTGTGATGGAGACATGCTTGTTATAAGGAGGGTGCTCCATCTGGCTGTTTTAACCCAGAGTCATGCTCTAGGTTACTTTCACAAAAAAACAAGTTAACACCAACATGCTTGTACGGTTTATCTTTAAACAGACAAACAAAAGAGAATATGTTACCCAAACAGTCTTCAGATGTGTGTTTGGGTTTTCAATAAAACCATGCTCCAAATTTTGACTTTTTTTTTTTTACTTTTTTCATTTTCTGACTTGAAAACAATAGTTCATTATT
Source organism: Atherinosoma microstoma (assembly GCA_037177055.1). Lineage (NCBI taxonomy): Eukaryota > Metazoa > Chordata > Actinopteri > Atheriniformes > Atherinidae > Atherinosoma > Atherinosoma microstoma. The sequence continues at coordinate 17,600,177 of JBBBVU010000022.1, read as the reverse complement.
CATCACTCACAACTGGTATGATTCATAACATGTTTATGAGGATACAACTATATTTATGGGGTTGCACCCACAAAAAAATTGCTTATATTATTATCTGTATTTTTCCATGATGTGGCATTTAAAATGTTTAAAACTTAACCCCAGAGACTTAAACCATTGATTTTGTTTGTGCACCTCAATGGCAGAAAAACTAGATAGAGTTATGAATATACCATTGCATAATGTGTGATGAAAATCCCCTGAATATTCAGAGCTCTAAAATGCGGTAAAAGGTTTTACAGGCTCAATATGGATGACTACCTTTAAGGAAGATGTGCAGGAAGTGTAAATGCCAGCTGACAAACACACACTTCTTAGCAACAACTGAAGATTAAATAACAGATAATAGTATTTTATCAAGACTCCACGGAGAGAGGCACCTTGATGGTGAAGCAGCATTCACATAAACTGAAGAGAGAATATGTGAGAAAAGGGGCACTTTTGCAAACCTCTGGAACAAGACAGAGGCACAAAAAGCAGCGGAGGATTTAGAAAAAGCACAATCAAGTGTTTAGTACCGACAAGGATGCAATGAAAGAACTTAATCTTATACTTTGCGCTGGTTCCTGTTCATCTCAAATGCACATATTCATCGTATCTCAGGAGACTGAAGCTGCATGTATTCATTGTGCATGGCATCACACGGATTCCAAGTGGTCTCACTAAAGAAGTGGGAAAGCATAATTGGCACACAGGCTTTACACATAATCTCCATATTTAGTTAAGGAATAACACCTCATAGGCCTGACAATCTGGCACCCCAGATTCCTTCTCTCTCCATGCTCTGCTCTCACAGTGGGTGATCACCAGCCTGAGCTGATTCGGCCTGAAAGGCAGTGCTGTTTAATGAGCAATGGAGGGCATGAGTGAAGAGACAACAGGTGGAGTGTCAGATTGATGCTCTGCAGCTGGGGATGGACCACTTTTCTTGCCAGCTGTCAACCTGGATAATAATCATTAAAAAAGCATGTTTGCAAAAGTGGTTATACCATCAAGCCAGTTGGAAAGTAAGTTAGATTCACAAGATGTTATGTGTCTGGCTGGTGTTCACAGACATCAACTCTCAGCTTGGCAGTTATCCAGGTAAATATTGATACATTTCTGATTTGCTGCTGTAAGCAGCAAGGAATTTGCCAAAAGAAAAAAAAAAGGTCATGCATCTTTTCTGAATCATGATCTGTAGTATTCAGTAACAGCACTCTCAAAAATTGGCAGAGAACCACGCTGACTTTATTGCTCTGGGCACACCAAATATAGTATTTTTTTTCCCCAGTTTGATGTGACTTGATTCAGTTATTGCATTAAAAGTCAACTGTGCTTTCCAGCCACTTTTTCAAACACTGCATTGTTTCATCAAACAAAAATAGAAACACGAGTTACTCAGTTGGATTCCTCACACACCGGGACTTGTAATTAATTTATCATTAGTTGTAATTCAGCGTGCCCATCAAAGTCATTGTGAAAAGCACTTACACCAAAGCCTTTTTAAGACTTCACTGTCATGATGGTGTTAGAAAAAAAACAGCCTCTTTGAATAATTTGTATCATATTGAAGCCTCCTGATAGTGTCAATGAACAGTAAGTCGAGTATACACTGCTGCTCTCCAGTATGAGTGTTATGGTACACTGTGGCCTGCTAATGGTGTGAATACTGGCACATTTTTATAAGTAGATGCTAGTATGTTTGCTCCAAGTTTGGAAGCAGTTTCTATGGTAACAATATCCAATCTTCACTTGCTCTCTGACAATCTGCAGATTTAAGAAGTATCTCTCTTTAAAAGCAATTAACTCTATTCAGACCTGTCAACATTTAGATTTCACATTATGTGTGGAGCTTGTTATACATGCGATCAAGTAAGCAGGGTGCTCACCAGCCAGAGCTGAGAAGCTTTAACCCAGCTTCACAAGAGTCATTTTAAAAATGCTTTTAACTTCAGGTGAGGGGACACATTATAGAGGCATTCTGGCAGCCTGCAGGCTCGATGTCACTAGCTCTGAAAAGACATTTTTCGTAATTATTTTTGCAAAGAGCTGACCTATGATCCCCAAAGTACAGCAAGCAAGGTCACACACAGGTTGTAAAGGCTAGACATATGGCTGATGAAATTATTGATGAGTCAGTCACCCTGTTATTTACCACCTGCCCTTCCAAGCTGGTCCTTAAAGCAGCAAGGTTCTCATTCGGTGGAGCCTGACTTTGGGGAATCTTCTCTGTGATATTGTTTGGCACTGACCCTCAGTTAAAGCTCAGTTGAAGCTCAGATGGTGCCCAAAGTATCTTTTCCCAAACTTTCTCTTAAATGATGTTGATCTGATAAAAACACAACTGTTAACTGGACTAAAAATAAACAGTGTGAATTTTATTTAATTTTTTTCTACCAGTCTTTGACAAGGAGACAGAGATGCCAAACTTCAACAGTATAACAGATGCTGGGGGAGATAGGAGTAATTTGATTTAAAGTAGTAAAGTCAAGAGGTTGCAACTGCAGGAAACAGGAGTTAACACTTGTGGGACATTATTGTTCATTATTAATAAAAGTAAGATTTATTTCTCACAGAGTGTATCTGTAGTTAATAGGACATGAGTGGAGAAAGGGCAAAAAACCTTTACACAATTAAAAAAAACCATAAAAAAGATTAAATCTATGTAATCTGTCTAAATTTAAAAAGTGCAAAGAGATGGTATTTTATTATTATAATCTATTGCATTATTCTTACTTTGATATGGAAGTAGTATCTTAGTTTCACATGACTTATGTTGAGCTGTGTACTTTTTGTTATATAACAATTCATATTTATCATAGATTTATAACCTAAAAAATTAGTAAAGCTGTCACTTAAGCTTCAACTATTCCACAGAAATGGCTACCTGCTTTTTTATTTTGAAGGTTAAGTGTTTATTAGATAGAATCCCTGTGTTAGAGCTGTATTTTTACATCTTAAGAAGGCATCAAGTTCTTCTGACTAAACTTAAACACTTTAATATTTCTATGGATGCTTTGTCTTGGTTTAAATTATCTCTGTTGTAGAACACTGTGTCAAATCCTTTTACCTCAATTGTGATGTTGGTGTCCCGCAGGGCTCTATCCTAGGACCACTATTATTCTGTCATTATATTAACAACCTTCCTGATAGTTGCCCTGATGTTAATGTAGTGATGCAGACAATGCTGTAATCTTCAGACCAGGGAAAGATGCGAAAACACATATCCTGTCTTGGATAGCACTTTGAACATTATTGCACACTGTCTTTGTCTCTTAAACTGTTTTCAAATAAATGATTCAATGAAATAAAAGGTAAAGGGTGAAAATCCAGTATTTAATTGAATAATAATGCTATATGTAGTTATAGTTTATCATTAGAAAATTATTTATTATTATTTTGTAAACAAGACTCAGAGAAGATGATGATGTATATTCATGCTTTTAGGTACATAATCATTGTGATTTCACACAATTCATGTGTGTGTACACTTTGGCAGGAAAGCTAATATTACTTCTGAAACACCATGTCAGCACCTGTCATTAATAGTCTCTGCACACGTTCATATGCAGGATGTTTTTAAAATAAATATGTGATGATAGTGATGATAATCCAACTAATTTATCTAAATAATAGTAGGAATGTCGGCATCTCAACTGTGCATTACTCTGATCAGCAGAACACTAATGCTGGCTGTGGTAACCTCACTGCTTGGGTCAGTAAGATGGTTTTAAGGTCACCCATCACCCATCAAGCTTTCACAGGCTTTGCAATATGTCCCCTGTACAGCTTGTATAGCTCAACAGGAAGCTATCGACTCGCTCAAGTCATTCATCAAACATTTCTACAATGTGCTTGGCTGCTGCGGTGAGGAAGATTAAGGGATGACCTTCACACAACATCAAAGTGTAGATGAATCCTGGGATGATCATCTGATTGCTCCTGGTTTTCTTGTCTTTCACTTGAGATGATTTTTAATGTTTGTTCTGTTGGTTTTATGTGCAAAGAAAGAGCAGCTCCATAATAATGTTGTTAGATATTATCCAGATAAACTGTGCAATGTATTTTGGCAAATGTGGAAGTGCTTTGTTTTGTTTATTTATGTGAGAAGATAGTTCTGGTGTGTTGATCACATTAGGGCACTTGAGATTTTTATCTGTGATATTTCTTTTTAAGTGTTAATGGTTTGCAGCAGTCTGCAGATAAGTGGTGGCACCACTGGCCAATTTTTTGTTTCAGCTTTGGTGTATGCATAAAAGGAAAAGGCAAGGGGGAGTTGTTTAATTTCATTTAAGTGTTAAAACGTCCAATTTTACCCACCACAGTAGCCACAAAGTTGTTACCAAAGGGAAAGTTGAAGTTACTGATGTTGCCACGGATGGATTGTGATTGACAGGAGTTCTTTTTACACATTAACTCAAATTACTTTTCTGGAGAGAAATGGGACACATACCTAGAAGCAGTGAGACTGCTGACATGTGGAAAACAGAGCTCCCTTGTGTCTCATCTTTGCTCTCATGTTGTGCATGAATTAATAAGAAATGGTAAGCAACTTGAGGTTCCCACTTAGTAACAAGAGTTACCTTGACTTGCTAAATTAGAAAATCTTCAGAGTTGTTTTCTTTGCTTTGGGAATTGACTGAAAGAACATCTGAGTGGTTGACAAAATTGAGGGCATGCAAAAATAAACTGTAAAACAGCTTTAATGGGATTAAAAGGTTAACAGAAAAAAAAAGAATGAAATTCTACAGGCTACTGTGTGACGATACTGGAAAATTACTGTCAGTTACAAAGCAAAACTGTTGCATGCTGGCAATGAAAGAAAAAAAAGTTACTAACATTCAGGGCTTCATATTCACAGAAGCTATTTAACAGGTTAATTTCCTCAGTTGCATCATTAGTGTACAGCTGAGCACATACCAGAGCTACTTAGCATTCATAGGAGGAGGCCCTTGCATTGATCACCATCAAATAAATATGGCCCCCTCTGCTTGATGAAAAGCATTCAGTGTTGCATGTGGGAGCGGCTCCATTCACCAAGCATCCGTCATATTTAGAAGCTGCTGGTTTGAATTTCAGAACTGATAGAAAAGTACAAACTGCTTTATCACACTGCATTGATAATCAGCGATCTAATCAGCTGCGCATTCTTACGCTGCGGCTGCGGAACGGATTACTGCAAAACAGAATGTGAAGACTTCAGTCTAAATTGGCTATAGTTTGACAGACTGGCAGTTCAGAATCTTAAATACATCTCTTACTCGGTGGACTCTGAGTGCATTGGCCTCTACAGATTTACTCTTTGCTTTCTATATTTCCCTAAGGATCCAATTAATTTGAATGGTGTACTGTCTTATTTTCGTCTTCACTGGTAGTTTGTTTGCTTATGCTTTGCACATGTACACCTTCCATAAAGTACACGTTCTTTATTAAAATAATGGCCAATGAATTCTGAATTCAGTACATTTTCATCATGTTTAAAGCTTTAATTCATCCTAGGCTTTGAAAAAACTTTTCTATTAATGTTGTTCAGCTAATGTTGTCATCATCATTACATATTGTTCAATTATACCTGATGCATTTCCAGTTCAATTTAAATCATAAAAAACCTTCAAGTGTTTATATTTGGTGTGACTGAGCAGTAGAAATGCAATAATATTCCTGCTCAAGACTGCAAAGAAAAAAAAAAAGAAGAAAAAGGGATCTGTCTTTGTAGGCGCAGCTGATGAGGATTTATGCAAGTGAAAGGTGCTTTTCTTTTCCATCATAAAGCTGCAGAATAGCCTGCATGCCTCTTTATTCCATAGTAGCTCTGCAGTTGCTAAATGAACTACACAGCCTGCTGGACTAAATCTCTCATCCTCACTGTTTATAAGACAGCAACACAGAAAAAAGAAGCCATTTGAGTGCCGTCATATGATCACTTTTTTTCATTCTTTTCTTACATGAAGACAAAAAGAATAATAGACATTTTAATACCTGTACCTCTGCAACCCACATAAGTACCTTAATGACAGCTTAAAACATGGTCTTTAACTGCTATTACTCTATGACTGACAAATTATGTGTTACTTTGTATAGACTGCTGATGTTTGATAGATCTGTAATTTCATTTAGTCAAAACTAAAATCAAAGGCTCACGTTGCGTGATTTACAATAAAAAGTCTTCTTAAAACAATAAGTTCTGAAATGCAGCTCATTTTGAATCATACACCATGTGGTTTGTATTGGGGGTACAAACAAATACAAATGCATTCATATTCAGCTATGCACAGATAATACACTTTGAAAAGATGTGAAAAACACCAAACACAACATTGGATGTTATGATCAGTTTGTGCTGTGGGGTGTGGAGATAAAAACAAAACAACACAATTAAATCGGCTTGACTTTTGCACAAACTGGGTTCAGCAGTGAATTATTAATCATGACCCATGTCACGACCTTTCTCAGCTAAGTAAATACAGGATATTGATGTGTCTCTCTTCTATGAGTTAAGAGTTTTCATAAAATAACATAGATGAGAGTTATTTCTGTGCCAAAGCTTTGTGTGTTTGTGTTCAGTGTGCTTGTTTGAGCTGTTCACTGTGCAGAAATCACAGAGGAAATATACAACACACTCTTCAGAACCTCAGCAGCCTTGCATATATGAGCCGGCTCTTTGTTTGCATGTAGTATGTCTAAAAATTCTACTTTGGTGGGATTTTTGATATCTAAAAGTTCTTCAGCGTCTTCCTCTGTGATTTGTCTGCAATAAAAGGGGGCACACAGACACATACCCCATAACATACAATTTATGCTATGTTCATCATATGCATAATCCTATGTTACAAAAGCATTCATTGGCTATGCTTTAGATGCTGTCTGTAAGCTGAGCTTCGTCAGGACTGTTATGGGCCAGCTGTATGGCATTGGGCACTAATGTCCAGGATATCCTTTAAGCAGTGCAGGTGCCTGCAGACACACTGCCATGCAACCCAACATCTAATTACTTTGTAGAGAAGATAGTAAATAAGAAGTACAGCAATGTTCAATTCACTTCACTGCCATTTCATGACGCTTGTTTACTAAAGGGTTTCGTGCATCATAAGGCAGCCAGCAGGTGGCTGAGGAAACTACACAAATGCTTTCTGGCATTCGGTGGTGGATTAATTTTTGTTCGCTCCTAAATGAATGATGAGTGATTCACACCCTTGAGTGAAACTCCACATCCCCAGGTTGATCCCCACAATCTGTCGGTAGCACAGTCTGGTGCTCTTGCCTCATTTATAATCCCTACAGCAACCAGTTTTTTAAGGAAGACGTGAAAACCTCCCAAAAAAGGCACTCATCTCCTTTTCTTCTCAGCCGTAATCAGCGATGAAATAATAGGAGACAAAATGAAAGTTCTGAGAGATAATGGTTGCACCTGCCCCATCATGTTTTTTTCAGTTCTTTTTTATTTTTTATTTTTTTACTTCAAACATGCCTGGATTTCAAAGAGCCATTGCTGCCACTTTCAATAAACTCCCCAGAGTAAATTCAAATACATTCTTTCCTGAGATGAGACCAAGCCGGAGCTCTGTAAATGCACAGCGCGGTTAATGACTCATGAGGTGCTGATTCAAGGTGAAGTTTGCTAATGGTTTTGAAAGCATTCAAGGAGATATCATCTCAGTAATAGTGCATCTTTGTTTTGCATTGTCTAAGGAAAATGTGCCCAAGGACAGCTGCTTTTTAAGGGCAGAGTTTCTTTTCTTTTCTTTTTTTTTTTGGTGTATTTTCAGGCTTATCTACTCATTACAGCCTTCGTTACACATCGAAAACCCTTAACCAATAGTTTCCCCCTTTTGAATGCTAAGTAACTGCCAATAACATTTTTTTGAAATGGTTCTTGTCTTAAAGCAGAACTCTGCTAGTGTGATTGTCTTGCCCACAACAGGGAATTATTACCTTATTTTATATTACATAATTAAATGTTAAATGTAGACATCTAATAACATCCAATCTTAAGAACATACTAAAACAAGAAATAGATATAATACATGTAATATAGTTTCAGTCTAGCTATATTTTTGTAGATGGGCTTTTCGCTTCTTTTATCCACTTAGCATTTGCTGGAGAAGGAAATACATTCTTGGCTTCCTTTGATTTGTTTTCCCTCTGTGACTAATTTCATGATCCTTTCATTCTTCAGCATAAAGGAAAACCACCTCATCCCTCCTTTAATAAAAGAGCTGAGTGTCACACGGGACATTTGCAACTGAGGTGGTGCAACAGCTCTTGTAAAATGGCACGTACTACTCACAGCACAATAAGTTTTAACGGTTGTCAAGAGCTGTGGCACTGAATTAAGCCATGCTGTTGTACCATATGTTTCACAGCTTTGTCTGCAAACCCTGGCTGGTCTCTCTGATTACACTTTACACATTGTTAACTATATAACCAGTGCTTCGCTGTTGTGGCTGATCCCTGATAACTTCTCTTCAACATGATTTTAGTGTGATAAATAATCATATTTGCACTGGATGTATGAGCTCTGTTTTTGTGTTTAATAATCAAGTGCAATATGCTAGCCACCAGTAATGTGATCAACAGTTCAAGCTAGATTAAAACTTGCATTCTGGTCATTTGTTTGGCCCTAGCTTGTTGAACTACATCAGAAATAGCAAGGAAATAAAATTGGCAGGGTTTCTTCTCAGATTCCCTCACTTTCTGTGTCGTCCTAGATAATTATCATGTGTGTGCTCACATTTCAAATCAAGTTTTCAATATTGAAAATAGGGTGATGTCAGGCTAACTTGATAACAAAGAGTTTTGGATGCATCAATTCAAGTCATTGACAGTGTATAGCTGTCGAAAACAGTAATGCCCACTGCCATTTCCATTTAGAAAGGTTGGTCACATTTCCCAAACTGCTGTCCCCCTAGGATATCTGTCGCTCTCAAATAGCAATTTATCAAACAGGGCAGCCTCGTCTTTTCTGCTCCTCATGGTCATGAGATGCTGTAATTCTCTCTCAGTATCCTCAGCACGATCTCTTTCTCTCTCCACCACAAAGAGCCAAGCTAAGGCAGCTTGCATACAAAATAGCTGACTCAATCATCCAGCTGTATAATCAAGATAAGGAAGACGGGGGACAGGGAAAGGGAGATGTGGAGCCAAATGCGAGAGACATCTTTAGCAACAGCAGCAAAACTAAGATGTTTTGAAGCTGTCATAACTCTTGAGATCAAAAGTTTGAAGAGGAAACAGTGATTCACACTGATGGCAGAGGCTAAACCGAGGCTGATCCGCTTTATGAAATGACTAGAATGAGGGCAAATACAGACAAGTAATATCCTGCCATACCTAATGTTTCAGTGGCATAAGACGGATAGTTTAGGCTTAATACCATGAAAGCTTTCTAGGTTTTTAAATGTCGCTAGGATCATAGCACATCTATACCTACACCTATGAGTTGATCCAATAGGCTTGTCATTTATTTGGCTGGTGTGTGACCACAAGACTAAATTAAAGCACTTTTTCAGCATTTTTAAGCCACTGCTGCATACTGGATCCTACTGATGCTCACTCACTGTCACATGTATTTGTGCAAAAGACTACAGACATCTAGAGATTAAATCTATGATGGCTTTGATAAAAAAAAAAAGAGAGATACTATTCCATTTAAAGTCATGTGCAATTTGAGTAAATCAACACATAACATCCAGCCTTTAAGAGTGCATTCTTCAGACAGATGGCACACAGGCAGCAAAATCCTCAGCTAATCTGAGTGAGACTGCACAAGGCTACTAAGTACAAGACTATGTAATGACAACAATAGTGTATAGCCTACTGAGGCCACGAGGTGCAATTATCATTTTGATTTGTCTTTTAAAGTTCTCAGAATCTGCCTGTTTGTTACTTTTAAATTTCAGCTGCAGACTCGTGATACTAGATGTCATTTTGCGTCTGTGGTGTTAGGTACGTAGGCCTGGTGATGCGGAATACAAGCTTTATTTATAAGCTGTAATAACCGAAAGAAACAGCTAGCCTTCACCATTTACCCAAGTCATTTTCTGCGTCTGAATCTTAAATAAAGTTCAGTCTCTGCAGGTTCAGTCAAGAAGTCTCGGAGCTGTCCGTGGTGCTGAAGCCCCACATCTCCAGCGGACTATTACAGCTGCAAGGTACCCACTGTACTTATCTGGAGCAAAATCAGATTGAGTGTTGGCAGAGGAAATGCAAATGTATCGTGTGCCAACGCATATCACTGTTTTAGAGTGATAAGATAAATAAATAAAATAGAAAAAGCAGATCTAAAACAGGAAACTTAAGCTTTCGGCACACTTGCAGCATGAATGCAAATAGATAGGGAAAAAGATTTCGCAGAAACAACTTCGCAATGCATCGGCTTCAGCACACTGGTCCACAAGTTGAGCTACGTATTCTGAAAGATGCACCGATGCTTGAGTTAGTTGTTCCACAAAATATGCACAACAGCCGAGTCATTCACGCACTCTTTAAATCACATCTGATCTTCAGAAATTACCACTAACATTTGTAGGTGCAAACGACCTAAAGTCGCTTAGACTAAAGGGTCTGTAAAGTGTGCGAAATTGAAGTTGCAAGATAAAAATTCAAAACTGTAAACGCTTACCTGCTGAACGATCGCAGAGCAAGAACCTCGTCCCGATACAAAGCTGACAGCTCACTGTATCTTAGCACGATCGCAAGACATTTTCATAGAGAGATCAGATATTTCTGAGATGTTAAAAAACAATTATTGTTTAAAAAAAAAAGAAAAGTAAAAAGGAATCCCAATTTTCTGTTGTCGGTTTGAGGATGCCAACGGAGCGACTGCCTGCGCCAAGAGAGTCTCAAAGATCCATTTAGCGGTGGGTGATTTAATTCAGAGCTGAGCTCCTCTCATTGCTCGCCTTTATGTATTCTGAAGAGACCTGGAGCCCTGCTTGGGTCTTTCTATTACACCGAGAGCTGACACCACAGTCAAAGGAGGCGTGTAGGTACTGTGGATAGGTTTTTACTGTATCAGTTGGGAAACGGAGGGGACGAACTGAGAAAGGAGCGCATGTTGATCCTTCAGACTAGCCGTGGCAAAGTTTAAATCTCATAATAAGATTGTTTGTCACCGCCAGGCTATAAATGGTGGCTGGTTCAAGACGGATGCCGAGAGGGTCAGGGATCCTTCCGAGATGCAAACGCGTGATGACCGGTGTTTGGTTCAACCAAAACGGTTTCAAGTTAATAACCACAGTCGGAGAGAAAGTGTGAGTTACGTCACGCTGGCTTTGAGCGTGAGCCGCCTGTTTCTATGAAAGAAAAAAAGAAACTTTTCCTCCGTTTTCCTCTGAGTATATAGGCTGCACCGCCGTGCTTGAAATGGTTTTGTACTGCCCAATTTCACAGTCTGGTTGGGGGTATGTTTAATTTGGTATTGCATGAAAGGAGATGATTTTCCTCTTCAAGGAAAGGTCCACTGGTGCAACCAGCAGGGGGGCTGTTAATAATCAAAAGCCTGCTTAATGTGATCATTTATCACTATTTGATGACTATGCTTTGAAAAATTAAATGTGTCTTAAGAGACTACTGCCTGAGAATAAGGTACATTGCTGAATATGTTCCCCTAACACCATACTATGCCTTATATGCATTGCCCAGTAAATTAATGGGATTAGAGGCTTCTGCTTTGTAATCCACAGCAAAGAAATGTAAATGAAATTTAAAAAAACTGACAAGCAAAAAATATCCCATTGGAATGGTGCTGGTTTGTAAATTTAAGGGTTAAACCAAGCAATCCATTTAAGCGGCCCACACTTCACTTAAGATATCAAGCCTTGGCTTCCAAGATAGTTAATCAATAAAGACAATTGACTAAATATTGAATACTTAAACATCCAGAGTGTGTGTTTCAACCTGTGTGAACACCCATTGAAGCAGAATGATGCATAACTGCACTTAAAAGGAATAAGAGATGACATTAAGATGATAAGTTGCAAATAAATGACTATATATGGATATCCCACTGTTTAATACATGTCTCTTGTTTTAAGAATAAGTAAAATTCAAGTAACACCAAGGGCTGTGCTTTGATAGAATCCCAACATTGTCACACCTGCCATATAAGTTTTTTTTTCTTCTATGAAAAAGGGGCAAAAACAACAAAGATATGCTGAAAACAGAAGAGAACATGATATTTCCCTGCTAGTAAAGCTGTGGCAAAATGCAATTGGTGCCTCTGGGGTTAAACTCAGATTGTCTGTCCCTGTGTAAATGCAGTCCCAGATTTAATTTATGGAGAGTGCAGCCTGATGTCCTCTGTAATGACGTAGTCTGGGGGATGACCCGAGCAAGCTGGGAAACGGCAGCCAGGATGCAGATGCTCTTCAGAGAGGGAGCAAGTGGTTGTGTGAGGACTTGGCACAGATGTACCAGTTCCTTGTCTCATTGCAGCAGTCATGTCGGAGCTGTGAAATGTGGAGATGGACAGCCAGGCCCAGGAATTCACAGCAATGGAGCTGCAGCTCAGAGAAAGACAGACACTCTGTATAGTGTTTCCAAATAGCTTCTTCACATCCCCACACAACTTTACACAAACACTATAGCCCGTGTCCCACTGCACACCCTCCTACATACAAACCTACAGACATGAGTTTTAGTCTTCTTTTAAGAAGGTACGGCTACCTGAATTCTGAGGCAGCTGTAACCACACATGTAATTTAAGCATTATGACTTCACTTCTTGAAAATAGTTTACTTCTTAGGATATATCAAAGAACCTTCACATCAAAGCTTACACAAAGTACTCATAATATTGTTTTCTTTGTTTCCATTCTTTAAGTTTAGATACGAAATAGGGACTCCGCACCTTCAAAAGTACAGCAGATGGGGGAGGGGCTCGATGGGTTGTTATAATTAACCTTCCCAGGCTGAATTTCCCCTGAGAGCACGATGGCTCACATGTCATCCATGTATAAGCTTTGACTCCCAATGGAGAAAAAAAAACTCTTTTTAAGAGCATGTTAATAATTCATAATGCACAAGAGAAAATAAGTACATAAACAGCAGAATGTTTCTTATGATAAAACCAGGACACAACATGCCAACCTGCTTTCCTTCATGTGTGTTTATATATATATACATACATACATTTTTTCTTCCTGTTTTTTTTCTGAGCAGTTGCATACTTGTTGATGGCTTCAAGTTGATCACACTTTTATAAAATGATCTGTTCATGTTTCATACACTGATGGAGAAAGAGTAGTGAAAAAATGCAATAAAAACCATCAAAAACAAATTCATCCTGACATCTGCTTTTTTTTTTAATTATTCTTTTCATATTTCAAGGATACATTTTGGCTACTTAAAATAAAAATGATCTTTCTATAGACATTTTTTAAACACAAAGTAGTATTAAAGTAGTATTAAACTTAGTTGTGGAAAAATTAAACAAACTGTCAGACAACAATGGATATGTGAAAAACAAAATATCTTGCAGCTTATTTAACTATCTTCTAAGTACTCTTGTTAAATCAATTGTTCATAGCCATTACAGTGAAGAAGAAATCAACACACAACACACGATAGACGAACATGTCTATGTTTTATGTGCTGAGAAAACATTAGTGTTGGGGTATGTTATGAATACCACAATCCAAAAAACAAGAACATGATTTATTGATGTTGATCTTTTAAAACTTTCATCAACATAGCAACCTGAGCTCTGAACTGCTGAGAATGAGTAGATTCTCAGAATAATAATGACAATGATTCATTTTCTGTTTTACAAAAGGAGCAAACTGGAGAAACATCTGCTTTTACCTCTGTAATTACTTGCAATAAGGATATCTCTTCAGTATCTTTATGTGAACTTCCTTTTACTCATATGAAACTTACCGGGGTCTGACCAAGTGCCTTCTGCAGAGACTCTGGAAAAGAGTGAGTAAATTTAGAATAATATGTTTTTCAACTATATAGGCTATCCCACACATACGTCTGAAAGAAAAACTACTTTATTTCAAATGATGCATGAATGTGGGGAACAATCGTATGTGAAACGGTACAGCAACAGTGATCCTGGAGATCCAGAAAGTTGCAACCACAAAAAGGGGTTCCCAAGAGGTACAATCAGATGCCCATACCTGAGGCTCAAAAAACTGACAAAGATTCCAAGCATTGGCTGCATGACTGAGGAGATACACAAAAGAAATGGAAGCCAAGAAAGTAAACCGGCTTTTCTACACTGAACTAGCTAAAAAGTGTGCTCCCAATGGCAGGCTAATACTATACGAGCTAACCCACCAAGGTTGGAGACTGAACTGGAAAAACTTATGGGAGAAGGAGGCATCACATAACAGGAATCACAGTGGTTAAAAGATCTAAGAGCACACCACCCTCCATGAACAAGGTCCAGCTCCAAGATTAACTGCTCCTGGATATTTCGGTGAATTATATGCATGTGCAACTGTAAATTAGATGTTCTTAAATTCACCTCTCCCTCACAATTACTAGTGGCAGTAACGCTGCTTTCACCATCAGGCAGTTTGACTTGTTCTGCATTGGAGTGGGCTTCTAATGCTCGGAAATGAGAAAGATTATGATGTCACTGAATGAGTCGAGTCACTCTGGGTGGAGAAGAAAGGTGGACTGCATTATTCAAATCCTTCATTTTGTGGCTAAGCCAATTTGGTGCTGAGGCAAGTGACAGGAGCAGCAATATTTCAGATTTCAGGGGAGGAGACAGTGACTGCTGGTTTGCATAATGGAATATCTGCTGTCAGTGAAGTGTAGGAGATTAATCTCATTGGCTGAGCAGTGGGACATACATCAACAATTACTTCAACAATGATGTTATATATAGAGTATTTTATATATCCACAAAGGACCATTTCTGTACTGCAGGAGCAAATCAGATAAATGGCAAGAACTAACTAAATAAGTTGGGCTAGAAGACACAATACGGAATAATTGTGTTTACACACAAACACTCTAAGTTACAAAAAGAAAATAGGATAAGATGGACTTTTTAAAAATCTACTTTCACTTTAAATTTGCACTGCTAAATGAGAGATACAGGCAGCCACAAAGCCGAACAAAACACAGAAAATAGAAAGAAAAAAGTTAACTTTAGCCAGTGTTGACATTATGATGTCAACATAATGCCCATATCAGTCTTGTGGGCAAACTGGTTTAGGTATTTGCTTGCTTTATTAAATGTAGCAATACTGCAGTGTATAAGCAACAAGACTTGTTTTCAAATATTACTTAAGGAAAAAAACATATCTTGAATTTAAAGTGAAATGACTCAAGGTAGTGCATGGAAATATTGCTGCGCTTACTTTATGTAACGAGAACATTTAGTAGTCAGTCATAGTTTAGACCAGTGGTTCTCAAACTTTTTCTACAATGCCTCCACTTTGGAGGACTAACATAATATAATATAATATAATATAATATAATATAATA
>JBBBVU010000022.1:17542529-17581895 GCA_037177055.1 Atherinosoma microstoma | reverse complement strand
TAATGTCACTGACCTGTTTCCAATTAACCTAATTAGTTGCAGCTTATTCTTCAAGAGGCCTGTTTTAGTACCACTTACCTTTCCAGCCTTCTGGTGCCTCTGTCTCATTTTTTTCTAGGCATGTGTCTCCCATTCAAGAGGAGGCAATATTTATTATTAGACAGTCAAACATTTCACTTTTCACATTTGATATGTTTTCTATATCGTGTTGCAAATAAATATTACTTTTTTAGAGATTTCCAAATCTTTGCACTCTGCTTTGATTTGCATTTTGCACAGCATCACAACTTGTGGTTGTATATGACAGAAAATAGATGTGTCTTAGACTGCTTCGTTGTAAATAAAATCTCCATAGGTACTTTGTCCAGAGAATAGCAAACACCGACTGCACAGGATGAACTCGAGCAATAAAATGAAGCAGCAATACATATGAATCTACCAGTTTAACCTGTGCTGCTCTAAACACAGAGCTGAAATGAGCAAACTAACTCTCCAGAATCCTTTGCATAACCATTAGGTAGGGCACTGAGTGGGACTACAACGCAGATCCTATGCCATGAGTCATTGACATTTGCATTTATTTGAATTTCTATTTGGTACAGATATCATGTAGGATTTCAGCAAGTTTTACATTCCTGATCTGAAGAGGTACTTGCAGTCATCAGTTTTCATGTTATGCAGCTGTACAGGTCTGATACGTCTTTTGTTCTGCTGAAATATCAATCAGCTGCTGACTTAGACAAGGAGACCAATTTGAGATTTTATCCTCTTATCAGTGCCTCTGCAGGTGAAGCTAAATGTCACTTAAGTCAAAGTATTACCAACAATGATATCCATTGTCTCTGCTTTGTCTGTGTCTGCACTCACGCAGCACTCAAGGTGTCAAACTTATTCAACAACATCCCCAAGAATTACAAAAAAATAAAAAATGGAGGATCACTTGCTCTGTAATATATTGCAAATGATGTCCTCTTTTTGTGCCCCTCCTCTTTTGCATTCCCTGTAAAGAGACAGACAGCTCACAGTGGAGAGTAGAGCGTGGGCAAACTCAGTCAACACTCAGTGAGGAGGTCCGAGGCCCAACGGTGGCTACCTCAGCGTGACCGGTGGGATAAACACACCACCTACACTAAAAGCTTTACAAAGGAGACACAGCTATTCCAACAGCTGTGACATGCAGCCTGCACCTTGTGACTCTGGAATGAACGAGGTTTATTTATGGTTTCGATGGAAGAAAGGCTGAAAATACCCAATGGTGGTACTTTCAGCTCTCCCAGCTGAGCTACTCTGGTTTAGGTTTGGGGTTGGCTACCCTACCCTATAGCACCAAGGGAGCAGAGCTCTAAATAGTGTCCAACCATATACTCACAGGAATTGTAGTATAATGTTATTTTGACAAGGGATACAAACACACATGATTAAAAATGGTGCTTATTTACCTACTGGCTGATTTTTCCTACTTCTCCTTCCTTATCATGAGCTTGGAGGCAAAATGGAAAATAGGGCTGTGCCCATATTTTACACATTGTAAGGAAATTGCACCACATGCATGATATGAAGGCCTGCTCAGCCTTGTGGGCTTCAATTATCCATCATCTACACCTAAAATGACTTGACATGGATTTGAGGCTCTGTGACAGATTAATTTAACCTGAAAGTCATGTCAATTTGACAGAGCCGAGTTCTTGCTTTGCATGCTTCTCCACACACTGAAGACAATAACTTTGCCTACAGTGCAATGCTGATGCCTTCATTAAAAGCCTAGCAAACAGAGACATTTTATTAGATGCCTCCCCAATGTTTATAATGACTTTATATGCAAGAACAGCAACACAGGATGTAGCATAAACTTTATAATACCGCTGTATTGGAATTATTTAAATTTGGATGCAGCACACCCCCCTTCCTACAGTCTTTTATTAACAAGCTTGGCTGCATGCCTGTGAAACCATGAGATCCTCTAAGTCAATGCCATCGTTTATACAGTCAGCAATCCTCTCACCTGTCTGCACACACACTGGCAGCCGCTTCATGCCCCAGAGGGGTAAAAAATAACCAGTTAATTATTCATCTTGTGGAACTGATGCCTTCTTTCATCATACAAAATGTCTTTAGAAACATCTCAACCAGACATACATATCAGTGGAGATGTAGCAGAGTGGAAAACCTCTCAGCTGTGAAGGATGTTCTGCCCATTCAGGTGCTTCAGTAGTAATTAAGTGAGCTAATATAAGAACAGTCCAGGTAATATTAGCTGATACTTTATGTCGGAACCATGGCTCGCCAAAAAAAAAAAAGATGCTTTAGTGCAGAATGAAAAAAATGTTGACACCTTTACATTAACTTTCTGAATTTGAAACGCATCCAGAACATATGAGTGAAATTCTCTGAACAATGTGGCAAATTGATTAGCCAATATCAAGTATTTATGCTTATGGAGATATAGTTCAGCGATGATTGCGATGTGGAATCTGAACAACCATCCAGCCATCCATCGATCAAATCAAATCACAGTGAAAATCGAAAATTAAATCACATTCACACTCATTCATGCACTTATTTTTGCAAGTAACCATAAAATTTCAGTTGCATTCAATTAATCTATTTACGGTACTTTTTACTCACCTGATCTTACAAAGTATTGAGGCAGGGGGGGGTTAGCTCATGTCTGCTGAGGATCACCCAGGAGAGGTCATTGTGTTAGCATTGCAGGGCTAACACAATAAAAAAGATAGCATGCATGCTCACAGTCACCTCTATTTTGTGTAGATTCTCCAATTAACCTTGCATGTATGGGTTTGGACTGAAGTTGTACCCTGCAGAGAAAACATAAACAGGTTAAAGGAGCACTAGCAATTCTTGTACAGAAAGATACAACCCCACTGGTTCAAAGCCTGAATCTTCATTTTCATATCTACCAACCAATAAATTGTATTTCAACTGAAGATGAGATTTTAAATGGCAGCAAGTCTTTTAGGCCTGTAGTTACAGCAGCTCTTCAGGTTAGATCTTGTTCATACAAAATGTCAAACAAGATTTCACAAGGAGAAATAAATGCCTTGAAAAGTCAGATTTAACACGTGGGAACATGAGTATGTTTTCTCAACTCAATTCTCCAGGATGGAGCTTGGTTATGTAAGTTATTATTGTCATCTAGTAACTGAGCTCTGTCATATCTTAAAGATTTCATAGTTCCCTATCTTTGCAACACAGCACTTCCCTATCAGACTGCAAGCTTTCATGGTTCAAGTTCCCAAAAGTACTATAGATGGCAGATCCTTAAGTTATTAGCCCCCCCCTCTCATGTAACCAGCACTCAGTTGGGTTTGGCATGCACATACTTCACTATCATTAAGATTAGGCTGGATTCAGGCTTTTTTGTCAAAGCTTATAGTTAGGGCCAGCTCAGATGACCCTGAACCATCCCTTTAGTAAATGCTGCCAAGGGCTAAGGCTGCTGAGAAGCAACCCATGATGCAATGAACAGGTCGCTTCACTCTTTTCTTTTTACTCTTTACTCATATGTGTGTCATTATTGTTGTCATTAGCTCTGTTTTTCTTTCTTTGTTCTTTCTCATAGCATGTATCATTGGCCTGGTGCTGTGTTTGTCTGTCTAATTGTGTCATCCTCTCACCTCTTACCCATTTGAAGCAGATGTCTGCCATCTCTCTGTCTGGTTCGGCTGGAGGTCTCTTCTGGTTAAAAGGGCATTCTTCCTCTTCACTGTCAAACAACACCTGCTGTGTGCTTAAGAAAGGGTATTGAATCAAAGTGAGGATCCCATACAGTCCTTTGGATTCTTTACCAGCGTTTCATAATTTGGAATAATATAAATACAGCTGTAATCAAGTGAACTGAATTACATTTACTTTCTCTGTTTTGAGATTACATTTGCTGTGAATTGGTGCTATATGGATAAACTGAATTGAATATCTTGTGTTATTCTCCAAAAAAGGGCAGCACACAGAGTTAACAGTCTTTATCAAGTACAATTCTTAATCAAGTACAACATTATTCAAAGTACATATTGTAAACTATGTGAGAAAAAAAATAGCAAAAATAAAAGTAAAGCCTTATACTAAACTGGTCTGCAGCTGATTAGAGCTTCATTTTACCAAACAAACAAAGGAGACATATTGATTTTCTCTCCAAACTCAACAATGTAGCACACAAAAGTGTCTATAAAAACAATGAATTATTCCTTTAACCCTCGATCAATTATTTCCATGCAAATAAGGAGACAAACAACAAAACATTAATTGCAAAAATATTTGCATACGTACTGATGAGGCATTCCCCATCCTACACAGCATTGTTTTCTTCATTCACAATGTCTGACTCATGATGTAAACAGATTGATAGCAGGTCAGAGGCCAGAGAAAAAGACTCAGGCACACATGTGCAGTATACCCACATAAGTCTTGCCGTGATTTTACACTGAGAGTCGGTATACTGTAGACCCTGTTTGTGCGTCTGTCTGCAGGCAGTTAGCGATGAGGCGCCCACCAGTCTGCATCTGTCAGACTGCAGCCAGGGAACCTGTGCCTTCCAGTGCCTCATCCATAAGAGAGCTGAGGCCAGCAAGCAGCCCACACAGATGCTGTGCATACTGACAAAAGGACATCCACCTACACTGTGTTGTCTAAATGATTCCTCAGCTCACGTAACAGGGAAAAAAGCCCAGCAGATTGTGAAGTGTATGATCAGTGGAGGCTGGAAAGTGTTCAGAGAAATACCTGCCTCAGTTCCTCTGAAACTTTTCATTACTGTTCTGCAAAGCTGAATTTAAAAAAAAGTAGAGGGTTAGAGGTTGTGAACTGGTCTGTGATTGTGCAGAGAAAGGATTGTTTTTTTACAATCTTTGGCGATATCGTCGTTTCTTTAAATGTTGTTGCTTCTGAGAAGTTGAAAGGAGGGCAAGCGAAGTGCACTCACACACAGCAGGCACATGTTCAGATATCATTGCAGGCGGTGTTTTGAATGTTATAAAGCAGAATGCTGCTTATTACTCATACTCAGACATATAGGGTTTCATGACCGGCAAACAGCAGAGAGCAAAGCTCATTTGCATTCAGCCTTATACCTCTTATCCTGGCCAAGTCATAAAAATATCAAAGATATTGTAAACAAGCATTTTCTGATTCAGGGTGGGTTGCCAAGTCTCAACACTAAAGGTTTTTGGTTTTTTTTGAGAAACAGGTTTTCAATATTCAGTCTGAAGCCCTTTAAAAAGAGGACTGCTTTAATTTGTGGAAATCAGATGGCCTCATTACAGAGGTGCCATTTAATTAAAGTATAATAAATGCCAAGAAAATGGTGAACGAAAAAATGTCTTTTAAAAAAAATATATAAATATTGCTGTGAATGTTGGATGCAGCCAAAGTAAAACTCCTGAGTAAACATGATACAGCTGCTTACAAAAAAACAAAGCGAACAAAGTGAAATCATGCATGAGCCGTGTGCTGCACAAACTGCTAACTGTCAGCTGGTCACAGAGATGTACAAATATTTAGATGGCACAGAAAGCACTGCAGGGTTTCTAGATAGTTCCAGTTGACGATCTGTGACTGCAGCATGAAGACCGTTTTAGTCATGAATAAAAGTGAGTCGATGCTAAGAGATAGGAGGATCCATGGAAGTGAGTTCAGAGCTCAGGGATTTTCCTCTCTGGCGCATGCATCTGAGGAAAATCTGACGTTTCTAGTTATTAACTGACACTGAATATAAGTGTGTTTGTTTGACAGGACCTCCATTGTGCAATCATTTTGTTGACAGCATCATTACGCATTGATCATTTTTCAGGTCCAACCTGCAACTCTGGATTGTTTTATGAGATTTTAACTGCTTGGCAGCGTCTGCCACAAACGCTCGGGCAGTGGTGTCTCTCAAGCTCTCAAAAGAGATACTAAACAGTGTTAAAACACTGACTCAGTTGGAATAGAAACATGTTCTGTTTTGCCACTAAAAGTTTAAATGAGCACTCACAGGCCTTACACCTCACATCAATTTTAAATGTTTTCATGATTTGTTCATGGGAGAAGAAAGCATAAAAGTGATTTTTGTCACCTGATTTATGTGAGCATCTCCCATGATAGTTGCACCAAAGAACATCTGGACCTCATTTTGAATAGAGACGTGACAGGTGGAGGTAATCATACGCTACTCTCTGGAAAAGTTGCTCTGAGAGGAAAATACTTTCAGTGTAATGAAGGTACAAGAAAAATAGATTAGAAGCTCTCTTTTAGCACAATTTAGAAAAAAAAATGCTTTAATTTTTCTCTTACCTTTCAGGGTGTGCAGGAAGAGTTGAGAAAGCTTCCACATGCATCATTTAAAAAAGCATCAAAAGCACCAATCAGCTCAGGGCAGCAGCTGGTGTTGGTTTAATGATCTAATAAATATATGCTGTCAGCAAAAGATAGTTGTAGTTTTTAAGTAGCAGACTTTTTCCTGCAGACTTCTGAAAGTTAGATTCAGGAAAAAGCTGGAAAATGAGGCCCTCTTAACTGTTCGAGAAAGTAGCAAATGGGGGAATTTATGTGAAACAGAAGAGCAGTGTTAATTCTGTGTGAGTTTGGTCTCACACATGCAAACCCGGGGAGCCCCAGAGACAGAGCAGCATGTCTGAAGGACCGCTGAGAACATCTCCAGCCTTGTTTCCGGCCTGCAGCTCTTATGTGTGAGGCATGCAGCATATGGGGGCATTCATCTGAAAAGCCCACTGGCTCTCTCAGCAAAGGCTGCATAAGACACTCTCCTACTCTGCACATATGTATGCAAACCATTTAACTTTACTCTTAATCATTTCAAAGAAAAGCCCCAAAATTTCAGCAATATGTTTATTCCCTCTCCTCAAGTCAAAAGACTCCCATGTTTGTACTCTACATATGAAGCCACATCAAGCTGCTGGTTTGCATGACACAAAGATGAGAAATGAGAGAGAAATAACTCCACTGACTGTCCAAAGGCAACAAAACCATTAATTAACACATCATATCTCACACAAGATCACAGCTGCACTCACGCACATTCACTTCACTTTTAGTTTCGCTGCAATTATCACTAAAGCCACAATTCAAAGGTACATTTTAAAAACTTTCTAGTACTACACCTGTTTATTGGGATTAACCTTATATATTCATCAGGAAACCAGAGAAAACCATAAGCCTGGATGTGTTTGAAAGAAACTAAATAAAAAAACTCACACGCCACTAAACCGAAGCCCTTTTCAGACATGAGATTCATAACAGTAAAGCTTTCATTAATCAGTTTAAGTAATGACATCCAGTTATTCACAGACTGGTCAGTTTTATATTAATGTTTTTTCCTTCTATGGAAATCCTTAATACAGAAATAAAAGGAGGCATTTGGTGCTCATGCAACATCTGTTACTTACAGGAACATGTCATACTGTTATCTTAATTCATATTAGCTTGTCAAACACAGGCTGTGTAAAACAAAGCAGCAGTGGATTAAACAAAGTTTAAAAAATATACTTCTTTATTACATGTTTAAGCTTATTAAACATTCATTCTAAAAAAAAAATAAAAAAAATGTCCAAACTGCCATCTTACCTGCAAGGGTTTAATTACACTTGCAGTAATAAGTTGTTATCAGTTGAATACAAACTTGATCTTTTAGTTAACTCGAGGACAGGGTGTCCACTTTCATCATTGTGTGTGTGTGTGTGTGTGTTAGAGAGAGAGAGAGAGAGAGAGAGAGAGAGAGAGAGGAGAGAAGCTGCAGCTCAACTAAAAACTCTTTAAAGTTTAATATTTACATCACATTTTCATTTCCAACATGTTACATACAGATGCTTCATCAACAGCCCTCCACATCCTTTTTCAGGGCACTAGAAAATAATCTACAGCTGCATATTGCTGGTTAGTAATAGCAGACAGGAAATGACACTCCATGTTACTCGCTTACCATCATAAGGACACAGACTTTGTTTGGAGTTTAAAGGTGTGTGGGGAAGTCACCCGACTCCCATGCATGGGAGTTTGAGACTACCTTTGACATTGTTGTTTTTCTATGTCTTCTACATTTTGACCTTCTTCACTCTACAACTACTGCTCCATTATGCTTCAGGAAACATCATGGTTAGCAATAATACATAAGTTTAGGATCTTTAAATTATTTTTTTCCGATTCGTTTTGATGAGCCACTGACATTCATCATGCACATTCTTGGAGTAATCCTGCAGCGACCCGAGGCTGAGAGATTGCTCTTTTCCAGTACAGGGCATCACGTGACAGCTGCGTTTTTCTTTTTGGCACCATTTCACACAACAGCAACTGGATATTAAACTGGCAAAGAAGTGCTTTGACTGATAAGAGAGGGCTCAGAGAAGAGAGAGGATGCAAGAGGGATGCCAAATTAGCCTTTATTAGGGGCACCAAAGTGCACAAATCTGCCAAAGTTCAGTGGTGGCATTTTAAAGTACATGTTTTCTTTTTTTAATTTCTACAGTAACATGTCCCTTGACTGTGACATTAATAACTTAAAAGAACCTGGACCTCCAAAAATTTGTCCTTGCATGTTTGGAACCGACACAGCAGGCTCAGGACCAAAGATTATGTAACTATAAACCCTTTTTCATACTTTTACAAGCTGGAACTGTACCTTCATTGCAGATTGGTATGATTTTTGATTTCTGAGCCTGCATGAGAGGTAGTAAAAGAGTCAGAATGGGCCTGCCATGTGTGGGTTTTCATGCATCAAGTCAGCATTGCAGCACACTGTGGGATGCTGTTATTACATATGATGTATGCTATTACCACTCAGCAGGATTTAAATGTATAAAAGCACCAATTAACCTAATATGCATGATTTTGGACCAGAGAAGGAAGCCAGAGAACCCATGCATATTCAGGGAGAATATGCAAACTTGAAAGTTAAAATGTATGTTTTTTTTAATAGTAATATCTTCTTTCAGTTCAAACTATTTTAACACACATTTTTATATATACTGAATATATAATGCCTTAATCAAGTCTTAATATGGTCCTCAAAGGCCACTGTTCTGTATTTTTGATGTATCTTACTCCAACACAACTGACTCAAATTATTGTGTCAGTGGCAGTTTTGTTCAGAATTTGACAACAAGCCTGATAATAACCCAATCTATTAGGGATATCCACTTCATTTGAGTCAGGTATATTGAAGCAGAACACATATGAAACCTGTAGTGGCCCTTGAAACTGTAACTGGGCATTGCTTAACCTCTAATTTCTGTTTAGTCTCTGTTTCTGTCTGCACCCTTACAAACCATATAAACCCTTATAAACCATAACAAAACACCGATGAGCGTCAGAGATGTTTTATATATTGTTGTTTTTTTTTAACATCAGTGTTAATTCAAATGTAATATTAGCCAAAGGACTCAACATGAAATTCATTTTCAGCTTGTTTTATTATGGGAGATAAGTCTCAAATGACCTTGTGAATGTAAAAGAAACTCTTCTGACAGACTTCAGTCTTTTTTGTAGCTTTGTCATATTCTGCAGTGGCTTATTCAGACACAGGCTTGTGTGACCTGGCGATGCCACCATACAGACAGACATCAGTGGAGTGGGACAGATGCAGCCTCGGCAATCCTTCCTTGTAAGTGTGAGGCTTCACATGATGAAACCATTAAAATGATTCAGGCGTCAGGCAGCTCGGAGCAGGTCAGAGAGGAGCAATGACATCCCTGATGACTGACTGCTAGAGATGAAGATGTCTGCTTGTTGCCCACCCCAAGCTAACACCTGCGTGTGCTTCACAGTCTCAATGTGTGTGTGTATGTGTGTGTGTGTGTGTTATGTTCAGGTCAAGGGCAGAAAACACTGTTTGCCAACACAATGAGGAACAGACTGCTAATGACGAGCATATGGCCGAGTGAAGCATGTTTCTTAATTGATTAATTAGATAACTGGTTTTTATTCAACATTTTGGTACGTTTTCAATTTATTTCCACTGATAGGATATCATTTCAGTCATCCCCTGAGCAAAGAGAACTGAGTGAGTACACAAATAAGCCCATTTTATTTCTAAATAAATGGTGGCTGATGGGTAATGTTAGCCATTTGCGCTCCCTCCCATTAACAGATGATGCTCCCACATTTTACAGCTGCATCACTTGATGACACTCCAGGGGAACAGATGTGTTCAAATGAATTTACAGAGGACTCTGATGTGAGGGACATGGTTTTTCATTATTTTCCTGTCATTTTGCTGAGTGCGAAGTCATCAGCCATACAGCAAGAGGTTCAAAGCACAGGAACAGACCATTTCAAAGTCTCTGTGTGGTTAAACAGCATGTACCAAACTACACAATAACACATGCGTATTCATTATTATGCAAATTGCTAGGTCTCCTCAGGGGCTTTTTGATTTCATTTTCAATTATACAGTGTCTTCTGACACCTACAACTTTTCCTTCCTCTTTCATTGTTTTTTGAACGTCAAATCCATAACAGCCTGGGAGTTATATTAAAGCACAAATGGAAGTTTCAGAGGATGCCTTAGAGAGTTTACTTTTGCTATGTCGCACCAACTAAAATACTTTCTATCAAAGAATTCATGCAGCATCATTTAAATCTGCACACTGCTGGTTATTCACTGCACCAACAAGGCTTGAATTGAACTAGTTGTATCTAAATAGAAACTTTTCTGGCATCTCAGATTGTTCAGCAGCACAAATACGGTATATAAACATTCCATTTAAATGCCACTTCTATTCAAATCGGAATCAGTTCTAACAAAAGACATCAAAGATAATTAACAGTTTCAAAGCAGTTGACTGCTTTTCACCAAGGCAACAAGTGAATCAGACCCTTACTGTCACCATTATCTTTGAATTGAGCTCAACATGAAGTAAAAACAACTACTTACTTAGCTGACAATACAAAAAGAGCCAAGATAAATATTCCAAACAGACTGTTGGCTACATCATCTGGCAAATGTGCTGAGCAGCTTATCAGTATTTCTATATCACTGTTTGTCAAATCACAAAGGCAAGTGAAGTGGCTTCAGAGGAAAATCAAACAAGAAAAAATAATTGAAATATTACTTTATTGTTTCTTGTAAAATTTGCCCAAAGAGCTTTTTTTTTTTTTATCAAAAGTGATACATTTATTGATTAAGCATGATTAATGTACCACTTTCTGCAGCTTTTTTTGTAATAACGTCATCCATTAAATCAATCAGAATGTGAACAGACCTTTTACATCTTTCTGGTGACATTCAGTACAGTTTTTTCTCTGACAGAATTTGTGCATTCTGACTGGACTGATTTTGGGGTCACCTTCAATTCACTCTCTGGAATTGTGATTTATGTGTCCTACAACAAGCCAGCTGAGAGACACTGTACTGGAGTGCTCAAGGTTGCCTGCATGTGTTGTGAGCTCTTATAAATGAAATGTAAATGCAGCATGGTTTGGTGTGTTGTATTCAATATTTGTCCTTTTCTTCTGTGACCAAGCATCATTCCTGGCTGATAAAAAAAAAAAAGACTAACACTGACTTAAAGGTGTAGAAAACAGTTAAGTTATAAGACAATGAGCTGATCTTATTCATGCTGAAGTTGAAGCACTGTAGGTGGGGACTGATTAGTGCAAACTGCTTTTTGAATTATCGCAACATGTAAAACTTAACTAAGCTGAACTAATAAATTACTTAAACTAATAAATTACTTTCTTATCCATGTTGAAATGAACAAAACTAGCATTTCTGTGCATTTCTGCTTCATATATGTAGCATTAGGTTCGCTTATAGTAGCATCTTCATGACACAGACATATTTAACAGCCAATAGCACCAATATTATTAATACATTTATTTATTTAGCTTAAATAAAACTTTGGCAATAGATACCTATCTAAAATGTATACAAGTGGTTAGGCTTATTGACTAACTCTTAAGTGAGTCACATTGCACAGACCCAACAAAAGGAAAAAACTAAATAAAAAATATATCACATCATCATTTTATGCGTTTTAGAAAAATGATTTCAAGACATGCAAAAGTGTGTGTCGTATCTTATATGTGCATTGTCGACAACCAGTCAAGCTTGTCGAAGCTGCAGTTTGAGTTGTTTGTGAGTCTGGCATGACAATGGTTCCAACTGGTAGGATGTGGCATCATTGCAAGGCAATGATGCAAGATCAGGTCTGGTAGGAAAAAGGTTTCACAACACAGAAATGTGTGGTTTTAATTTACTACATAAACACTTTGCATATACTCATTTACTAAAACAAAGAGAAACCCTTTAACCTATGAAAACATACAAAATTCTTCTATAATGTAACCCCAGTCAGTTTGCACAGGTGCTCTATGGTAGGAATTCAAAGAATTTAACACATCTTAGGGACACCCAGAAAAAAAAATACAAAAGATAAATGCATCACATTCTCACATGAAGACAAACAAAACAAACTATCCAAACAACAAAACATCCACTAAAAGGAAAGAAGAAAACTGTCAGTGTACAGCATCATATATACTACGTGTGTCATGACTTCAGCTGGAGAGGGATGTGAACAGCTCGCAGCCAGGCAAGTTGAAGAGGTGCTTGGAAATCACATATCACCAGCATGTTAGAAATTTAAAATTAAAATTAAAAGAGCAGGAGATCTTAACCATAGGCAGTAGGGTGCTTGTTGGATTGTGTGAAATATACGACAATGGAGGCTGGTTAAATGCCAGCAGAGCTTATTATTGCAAAGCACAAGGAGCCTCACACAGTAGCAAAATAACTAACCCTCCCTACTAGGGAAAAGAAGCATCAAGAAAAATTGTAGTCAGAAATCTGCAACAGAAAAACATCCTGACAATGAATGGAGTATGCAAGGTTCCTTATGAATTGCACTGGATCTGATTGGGTCGGCTTCTGTCTGAGAGTTACTAACTATCTCGCTCCAGGTTGTTGAGCATTTATTTGAATTCTAAGGCAACTTTTCTGTCTCTGGTTTACATCAAAAGTAATAGGAGGTTACAGCTCTGCTTTGAACAGGACTTCTGAGTAGCCTTCTCTTCAGTCCCACAAGGGTTTTGAAAAATCACAGACAAGCACGTCTCACTGGCTTGTAACTTAGACAAAATATGAAATATGTATAGAACAGGTTATATATAAAGCACTCTCACACACAATCTTGTTTTTCTGTCGGCCTCTTTGGTTCAGGATACAGATCATGGTTTCGTGGGAATTATAGCCCTAAAGGAAGGAGTTATATGTTATAGTTCTTTGTGTTGACAATTCAAATTTTAAAGTTAGTATCTGTGATTTTTAAAAATGTAAAATAGCAACCTTTTACCCTCATAACTGGGCTGAATGTTTGGTTTGTCTTTTCTGGTGAGCTGCAGAAACATACTGATAGAATACAGTGGAACATGTGAAGACAAGGGCTCACCCCTTATGTCCTGTGTACATATCTGTCAATCAAAAGAATGCAAATTGTTCCTTTTGACCTGGTTTATACGGTTTTCATACTGAAACGTGTAAAATGGCTTACGTTTAGGTTTCATTTTCTTTTATATTGTGAGGTGGTGTGATAGCCTGATACAGAGAATGAAATTGATTAATCTATCTCAGTGAATGCGTGAGAGTTGACAATGATGGGGAAAAATAAATAAAAGACAAGATGGAGCGACATATGCTACGACAATTAAACACATTAGAATCTGTGGGCTCTCTGAATCACATCTCTCAACCCTACGTCAGTGATCACAATCACTTCCGAGTACATATTCATGGTGTGGAAGACAATTTCCAATGAGTGGTCTCCATAGCACTTGAATCTATTTTTATAGTCATCTGAAAGTGAACACCTGATGAACACCGGACATTTTACAGGGAGTGCGTGGAGAAGTTACATTCCTTCTTCATCCTCCTCAGTGATTTTTCAGGTTTCAGGCTGGATATCCTCCCTAAGATGAGAGAATGTTTAAAGATTTTACTCTGTCATGCTCAGCCCCTCAGGAACATATCTAGAAAATTATAGGACTGCAGTGAAAGTGTAAGGACAGTTTATTCATCACAGATGCCAATATTGTTTTCATCTGAATTTTCTGATTCTTCGCAAGCAGGAATTTCTGTAAGCTAAAATTGTATTGCATCGTCAGCAGTCTTATTCAGCATATGACAGCATGCTGATATTAACATTAAGCTCAAGCCATCCCCTCAAAGAGATGATGACATGGCAAATAGTCACTATCTTAGTTTTAATCTTTAATTACAGTTTCTCTTTTCAAACTGCAGTTAGCATGACGAATTCTGTCAGGTTTTTATGTATGTGAAGCACAAATTGATCAGAGACACCATCAACATCAGAGATGTCTTCGCATTCTGATTCAGTATATACTGATGCAATTTATTTACATCTGCTATTCAATATGGCCACTGCAAGGCTGTCATTCAGTCTAATGTTTGATGCAAGAAAGTTATTTTATTTAAAACCCAGTAAGGATTTCAGTCATCACCACTGACTCCACCCCTCCTTTAAATGGCAAAAAAAAAAAAAATTACCTATTAACCTTTTATATTGCTCAGTGCATACGTTATAGTTGGAGTCCCAGAAATCATTAATAAGCTGCACTCAAGAGGCAGATCAAAAACCCTGCAGTTATGCATGCGCACAAAAGCTGACTTCACCAGGTTCCCTCATATGCATATAATCAAAGTGTGCAGTGAGCCATCCCGGAGGATGAAGATGAAGAGGAAGACTCCTGAAAAGGTCTCTTGTGTCTTGACCAACAAAAGCAGGCTCACCACTGCTCAGGGCTGATTGAGTGAGATGCCTGTTGGTGCTAAAAGCCTCCCTTTCTCCTTTCTGGCAGCTGGTGATGTGAGACAGGTTCAGACTGGCTCTGGAAACCTCGGGCTGTTGCAGCGTCGTCAGGGCGAGTTGTATCCCGGAAAAAAAAAACTAAAGCTGAGCTTTCAGCATCCAGAGAAGATAGATAATTTTCTCATAAAAGAAAAACAGACTCATTATTCTGATGAGACACAGCTGGTGTGCTGCCAATTAGGTGCTGAATTTACATTATTAGTAGGTCTGCTGCTGGCAGGGATTTCTTTCTTTTCGTCTTTGTTTCTGTGCATAAGTTGAAGAAGAAGATTGGCTCTCGACGTGCGGTCTTTCTTGTCCACTCTAAACCGCAAAAAAGATATTACTTTGGCAAAAGTTTGATATTGCAGCATGATGTGTTTGCAGAAAAAAAACAAGTCAGTGTATGAAAGCTGGCAAATGAACATAGCAGATGGAGGGAAAAATATGGGATGTGATTGCTCTCTTCAAAGGCACAGGAATGTTTTATTTCCAGTTTTTAAATCAATAAATCATTAAAGTTTGCTGCACAGATGGCATTTTCATTCCATTCAAAAAAAGATAATAAATTCCCATCAATATTTAAGGTGACAGTCAAAAGTTTAATGTCATCAGATGCATCAAGACGTCAGTGATCTGAACTGAGTTAGTTTGCTAATAATGTTGTAATGTGGAAGGCAGTGACAGTCTCAAAGGCTAAATCAAAAATGAGACCTCGTGACCTTTTAACAATAAGGAGCTTTATGGAGCTGATTTAAAATTCAACAGGGCATCTTCACTCTGAGGGGAGGTCACGAAGGTGAGAGGGATACTGAATAGGAAGACATTTAAAATGATAATTTTATCTCCCAAACAGGGTTGTTGTCATTCACATTCCTCATTGTGATAAACTCTGGTCAATTAGCATTCACCCCATGTTACAGTGTGATAAGCATATTTTTCAACATGTTTCATGAGTCAAAATGGGATTGTCACAAGTCATTGTGCAGATCTCTTATCAGATGCTCAGTGAGCGGAAAAATGTTAGTCTTTGGGATGTTTGTGCATGACCTTTCCTAGCTAAGCGTAGAATTGAAGGGTAAATGTTATTAATGGAGATAAACATAGTGACACCTACCAGTTCTTTTGTAAATAATGGTTTAAGTAGTTCCAAATGACAAAAAGGACTCTCAGGTCTTTATAAAGTTTTTTTTTGTTAGTTTTCTTTCCAATTCACATGCTCTGTAGTATCTAGTTTTAACAAGCCATAGTGGGAATTTTCACAACAGTGTTGCAACAAAAAACATTGGAGTACATGTCACATATCTTTTGTAATCTCATGTTCAGTTTGGCTTTCTGCTGGCAGGGTACCTACTGTATACCTGACCAAGGTCATTTGCTGGAAATGCTTATCCAAGGTTTTACGGTACATTGGGGGATTGAGAGGCATGATGCTTAAGTATAGCTTCTGTGTATGACTGCAGAACCATAAAACTGAATCAAATGAATTTGTACAAGTAACAGAGCTACAGTGAGGTGCTGAAGGAATAAGGTGCATTTTTGTGCACTTGCAACTGACCTGGCTCTATCCAGAGACAATAAAGAAAAAAGTAACTCCGCCTAACAGTATATGTAACACTTGATTATGAAGCGTCTTATTTGAAATGCATAAAAACTAAGAGCACCTTGTTGCATGGAATTTAGATGCAGGCTGTCACTGCTGTCATTTTCTTGGCCAAATAATCTACCAGCTTTTTCAGTATTAAGGACCTATGGATTGTAGCTCTTTGTTTTAAAATGAGTATGCTGTTTGAATTATCTGCCTTCTCCTATCTGTGGTCGTGCACAATCAGTCTCTAGACTTTAGAGGGTCCTGTTCTATCACCTTCTTTTGTTCATTTCACTGCTCAATAAAAATGATGTATCAGGACTAATCAAACAAAACAGTTCCAAATTGAACTCTTTTACATGATTACATTTAGGTACATCTTTCAAGTCAGCTCTCCATATTGAATTTGAATAAATGTTGACATTGTTGCTGTTTTATATACATATTGTTAGGTGGTAATTCCTTGTACTTTTTATTCAATTCAAATGATCAAATTTTCTCCCAGTGTCTCATCAGCTTGTACCTTGACAAACATCTCCAAGTTAAAATTGTAATTAAAGATATTAATGATGTCAACCTGGATATCATTGCTGGATCTAGAAAGCTTTTCAATCATTTTTACTGTTAATAAATTTTTTTAAAAAGATCCAAAAGAATATTGAATATAGTGTTGCAGAAAGCTTTTGGGGGACAAATACACTGAAATTTACAATTTGCAACTTTTTCCACACTAAAAGATAAAAGGTTGCATTATTAATGTTGTGGTTGTGGTTTATGTTACCACTCGAAATTTTCTAATCTGCCTTGTTGTGTGTATCAATCCCGTGCAGAGCTGCTTCTGTTTGGTCCATGTGTCTTTGCAAAGAAAAGGCCTGACCCATATGTGAAAGGGTGTTAAAATGCCTGCTGCCATGTTGACGCTTGAAGCCAAAAGTCACATAGTGTATACACTATAGTGTAATGGTCTCTCTTTTATCATCATCAGCTCATAAAGTGTCAGCCCAAGGTCAAATTCAATATATGCTGATCTTATGATTAAATGTAAGATGACTTTTTTTCTTGGTGGTTTTTCAGTAAAAATGAAAGAGGCTTCTCATTGTCACCTGGAAGGCTGGGGAAAATAATGATTAAATCCAACTTTGATAGGAATGGAAACACACCACGCCTTGTAAAACTCTACTCCTTGTGGTGATCATTTTTAGAGGTCAAAGGTATAAAATCTACCTTTAATGTTTTGCAGGGAATAAAAAGTAAGAAAGCCTAGAATGATGAAATCCACACCTGCCTCTGTTGTGGAAGACTTATTCTAGTTGCCATTAAGAGGCCTCCTACTATGTTTCAGTAAACAGCTCACACTACCAGTAATTTAAACTTCTCTTTGTGAAAGATGCCCATCAGCATTCTAAACTTATTTTTGACACATAACGTGCTCCTGTCTGTCTAATAAAAAAAAGTACCTGACACCTAAAACATGGTTTTGTAACATCTAAACCTTTAGCTAATAAAAACCAGTTTTTATTTACCATAGATATTGGTAGTCCCAAGTCTTCGGGTTTATCTCACCAGGCTCTGACCCTGCTGACACATGGGCTCCACTTCAATATGGTATACAGAACAAGATCCTCAGGTTTTCCTCAAATCCTTCTTGGACTCACTAAATTCACTGACCTCACCCAACCTTATGCACTTCTCCTATACTCTTCTTCTTTATCAACTCTGCTGCCATTTGGTCAAAGAGTCTTCAAGTTTTCTGACCCTTATGTGGCTGCAGAAAAATTTAAAGTCCTCATTTTTAAGCTATCTTTTGAAACTTTTAAATTCCTTCCCACTTGGCAGCTCCTTTGACACATTTATTTCTTTATTCCATTTACAAGGGTTTTTTTTTCTTCATAAAGCCACACTCCTCTCAAGTCCTTTGTATAATTTGATCCCCCCTGTGGGCTGGATAATATTTTGTTTTTGTGCCATAAAGTACATTTATTTCAAAATGTGACACCACTTTAATTAAGTCTGGTTAGAGACATGCTAAACACTTTAACTACAGTTGATTGGAGGATCAAACTTTTGCTTTAACTGACTACCAGATGTTTAATTGGGGTTTTGTCTACCCTTGTGTCCATACACTATGTACATTTGTCTACATTTTTGTCTGATTTGTCTTTTTTTTACTTATAAGTTGAGCAGTATTATTCATACATTTGGCCTGTTGGTTTGCAAGAGTCAACAGTTTGAAGAAGGTGAGAGACAATTATGTGCAACTCTAATCTAACACCTGAGAAGCAAAGTCGCTTCACATGGTCAGCAAACGCTGCTTTTCACTAAAATCCCCATCTATTCAGGCTCTTTCCTTCCTCTTTTCATTTTAACTTGTTGGGACGTTAAACCTCTGACTGAAGTTAATGTTTTGCATAACTGTGGCATTGGTTATGATGCTTTTGAATGCATAATTTAACTTGAATCATTTTGCAGCTCACTGATTTATTATTGTCTTTGACTTTTCACATTTTCTCTTTGTGGGACTTTTATCCATACGTAAGATATTTTAAAACATTTTTTAACAGAATGTACAATATTTACATTGGTCCACATTGATAAATGTAGGAGTTTCTCAGTAATAGCTCAAAAATGATCAAACATTTCCTCACATTCAAAATCCCTTTTGAAATCGCTAAATGTCTTGGCATTACTTGAATCTGTCTTTCAGGCTCAAAAATGCAGTTGATACATACTAGGCTCCATAAATATTACATGTCTACAAATTGTAACATTTGAAATGTTGCATTACACAAAACTGTCACAAGTGTTTCACCAGGGACTGTCACATCAGACAGCCATGTCTGAGCCTCATCCCACCCAAAATTGTCCCGATATTTTCCACCTTTCTACCCGGCAGTAAGCTGCTGTTGGTTTGGGTTAACAAAAGATAAAATAGATGCATTAAAGATCATATCATGTTACCTGAATGTTATCCTTTACAAAACAATAGACAGTGAAAAACGTAACCATGTCACTATAGGCTGCACCTTTATAACACTGTTGTTGTACATGTTGAACAACATACCAGTTACACAGTCATAATTGTCCATGGTTTATGAGAAAATGTGTTCAATATTTTCTAATTAACACTTTGTTATGACAACGAGCAATATTTATTGTTCATGTACTCATGGTTTTTTTAGAATGTTCCTTTCATAAATACAAACTATAAATAAAAATGTATCAGCTGCTAATGATCTTTATTTAGTTGCCTTTAAGATAAGGGATTAAACTGGCTGTTTTCATACGAATGTTGTGGTTTTATGTTTGGTGTATACTCAAAATGTCCTTAGGAACAACAATAAACCTGATTCACTCATCAGTGTGTGATTGAAAAAAAGAAAACACTGCATGCACTATATATAGAGTGCATGCAGTGTTGAAACTGAAACAGGAAGTGCTGCATAAGTGCATCACACTGGCAGGCACTTTATAGAACTTAGATAATATCAAAAAGGTGCTATATACAGTAAGTGCTCACGTTTTTCTCATATAAAAATGGTAGGTTTTTCTCCTTAATAAGAAATGAACATGTATCTGGCAGTTAAAAACACCTGATGAATTAAACAATTAAGATTTATATGTCCTTTTTGGATTAATCAGGTTTTTTTCTTTTTTTTACTTGAAAAAACAAACTTTTCCAGACTTTTGGCTTATATAAATATGTAAAAATGCATTATAGCAAAAGCAGATTCTAAACTAAATATTTTACTGAAGGTTCAGTTCCAAAATGAATATTTAACTCAATCTTACACAGTTTGCCAATCTGAATTTTTAATTAAATCCTAAATGAAGGAGTTGCAAAACTAAATATTTAATATAAATGTAGAAATTCCCAAATTAAATATTTTACCAACTGTTAAGACATTGCAAAGTGGAAAACCTGAGTGTTCTTCGACATTATGCTGTTTTCCACCAATTTTCTATTTTTAAAGCAGGTTGTAAAAAAAGAGGGGAATGCTGTGTAGTTTATGAAACAGCCCTGAATAAAGTGGTCCAATAACAGCTGGCATAAAAAGCTGTACCATCAATACTGACATCAGACAATATTTCTCTCTACATCTAAGAAAAATATCCAGTTTGAACGTTTAGAGAGGCAATTCTATTTTCCAGGTCTTCAATTCTAATGCAACCTTTGTGGAGAAATTTGAATCTGGTCTGAAAATAGTATAACCCTTCTGACAACAACATGCTGCTTCAAGATTAGAGGCTGTCTCATACATTTCTAAGCAAGAGACTTTAATTAACAACACTTATGAGCTGGTTTTCCACTGATGATTATATTCTGTGGCAGTCAAGAGAACTAAGCTGCTTTACTAACCACAGAAGACCACGTTAGAAATATTAAAAAAATTAATAGATGAATGAATACCCTTTTGTAACACTATAGAGCAAAGCTTCAGTGTCATTAAAGGCTGTTTTGCTCCCTGTATGTTTTTATGCACCATTCAGTGGTGGCCCTCCTAATTTTTTTGTCTCCAGGACAACACAGGGACAATAAAGCCTTTATTTTCTAAACTGAAAACAGAAAGAAAAAGGGAATCCTTTTATCAACATTACATAACTTTATATAAAACATCTTTCTGGAGAAATTTTTGGATAATGTTTATTTATGTTTCCTGGTGTGTTCATCTCTTCACCCTCTGTGTAAGTAATAAAAATGCACCCTTTGAAAATCTCTGCTCTACCTTTTTTTTTTTTTTTTGCATTATGTAAATAGCCTGTTTTTTTAACTTCCCAGAGTTTGAATGATGGCACACTTTTAAAAATGTCACAGTTTTTGAAGCTGCAACAGCAGCATTGTAATTCTACAAGTAGGTGCAAACATTAAAGCTTTTGTTTTGTGAAATGAGTGTGCTGTTTCTAATGTGGCGGCACAGATGGTGCCACAGAGTTTGAATATTTATGCCCAGGCAGTGTCCGTCAGCTCAGGCCAGAATTTCATAGAGCACACCGGGTCAGTCTGGGCTTTCACAAAAAAAAAAAAAAAAAGAGAGAGAGAAAAAAACACTAATACAGGCAAATTAACAACTGTCACATAACACCTTTTTTTAAAAAACAAATAATTAAAAGTTCACTCTATATGTGATCATTAAGGTGATGGAAAGAGAAGAAGACAGAGGACTTGCTCAGAGTCCTGTCAGAGATGACAGCAACACCTATTGTTGCAGTTACATAATCTTGTGCAGCACAGAGGTCAGGTACAGTGACTCATAGACTGAAAACACTGAGGACCAACTTATCCTGTCATTTAGGGTTTTTAAATATGTACAAGAGTAATCTGGCTGTTTGTTTGTGCTCTTTGTCAGGAGTGAGGGTTATGTGAAAGAGGTAAAAAAAACTGCATGTTCAGTCGCTGTATCTCTACAACAGCCCTCCCAGAAAACGTTAATATTTTGTAATTTACAAAATTAAATGAAAAGCAAGAGGTTTGAATTGTTGAAAATAGAGGATTAATATTCATATATTCATTTTTTCCCACTTATTATAGCACTCTGGACTTCCATTTTGTAAGATATTATGAACACTCTTGATATCAGGGTAAGTCATTCAAACTAAACCTCAATCCCAAAAGAAATTTTCTTAAATGGCGTAATAAGTATGGAAGCTTCTGATCTTAGTTGCAGCATTAAAAATCAAGTATATAAACAGCAGCAAGTCCTCCAACTTTATTCAGGCTCTTAAATGCAACTCATAATTGTGTCCTGTGAAATATGGCCCAACAGAAATAACACGGTATATATAGTACATCTAATATAAATGTTTCCACATCAGCGCAGACAAGTCTGTCATTTAATAAACCTCCCTGCACTTTTATTTACAGTTGATAATTTTTTTTAAAAGGCAAAACTCACAGTAAATCAGCTTAATCAGGGATTTGACAGGAGTTTTATTGTAAGTAGTAGTTGTAATTGAAAAACATTCTAGATTATAACCATGCAATAAAAACATTGTCACTGTGAATCATTTAGCAATGACAACATTGTGACATCTTTTGCTTAAATTATACTTGAGAGAGAAATTGGCTATTAATGAGTTCATTAATGAGGCCCCTGGCCCCTGCATTATTTAATGAAACTCAACAGCCAAAAGGTCAGCTGGAAATAAAGATATACTCTGCATTCTGTAGCCTTAAACCTTTGGCAGAGATGAGGAGCAGTTTGAGCTAGTTCAGTTCTTTTAAACTCTTACTCTACCAACCTTTTTTCACCTTTTTTTTTTTCATTTTCAAAGATATAATCTTCAGCCCCAACCAATGCTGACTCAGGGAAAATCCCCATGAGGTGATTCATCAGAGTTTCAGCTCCTTTCATATCTTGCTCCCCAACACCTTCTGACAGACTAAAAGCAGCTCAGAGCTCTTTGCATATTTGGGGCTTTTATACACCTGGGCTTTACATTCAACAGTTTTATGTTGATTTTTCAGGATATAAAGTGTGTTCTTCTCTATGCTGTGAGGAGAGTCCACCAGGGGTCTAATCTATCTGCAACCTCAAATTAGTAGATGACATCTGCTGCCAAATGATTTCATCTTTTGTGGGTACTAAAGCAAACACGTCTTCACGTGATCTCTGCCAACAGCTCTAATCTAACTTTATGAATATAGACTAAATTTATTAGCATTACAGAATTGGATGCTTTGAATGTGTTATCATTATGTTTGGCACAGATGAACTTTTGAATTCACCAACAGCTAGACTGTTAAAGTATTACAGTAATTAAAGCTCCAAACACTGTTGCATATTAACATTCGCTGTACTGATTTTGTAGCTGTATGTTTGATTTATTCCCTTTTAGTTTCAAAAATGTTGTATATGAAAGAAGTCAGGTAATTTAGAAATATTCTGGGGACTTTTTTCTCTTAATCATTGATTTTTAGCTAGGATGAGAACTGCAAACACAGACTCTTTTCATCGGCCTGTGTGGAGTAATGCCTAAAAGAAGCCAAAATAGACTTCCTGTAACTGTGCAAAGATTATCTGACTCTGTTTTATTGAGTCTGATTTTGTCAGCACTCAATTAAGCACTTGGTTTGAGGATGTACAGGCCAGAAAATGTTTAGTTATTTAAATGACTTTGGCCTAAAGTGCACACTGTAACTGAATGAACCTTCAAAAGCTCCCTAAGTTATTCAGATGTTTAGTTTGGCTCTTAAAGTGATAATGCAATTCATTGTCTGCTTTTACGGACTTCTTCCATACAACATGGAAAAGACTAAATAAATAAAAAAATCACCATTAAGCACTTAGTGCTTTTAATGCCTAATATTTTAGCTTTCCCACCAACTCTTATAGATAATACACACAAAATATGGCTACAACACATTCTTCTCACTACTTCCAAACAAAAGTAATTGTACTCTTCATAAATGTTCTGAAATAAAATAAAAAGACCACCACTGTTATGTAATGATGGATTTCTCAGCCCACACAGACTAAACAAAATTCACTTTCCATAAATGCAAGAGAATCGCACAACATGAAGCCATATGCAATGTTTTACTCAAGAGGAACATAATGTACATAACAGGCATTTGACCACCCCGAAGTTGACACAGGATATCCCTGGGGCTAACTATCAAAGGCCACATGTGAGGGATGTATTCGTTGCTGCAACACAATGTTTTTGCTGACTTCCACTGAAAGAATGGTATCTTGACAACTTGATGTGCCTCCACTAATACTCTTAAATTGTCCTTTTGGAATGTAGCCCGAGCCCAGTGATGCCCAAACTACATTTAAACTGGTTTTTAACCCTGGCACCATTTCAAGTTATGCAATAGCTAATCATTGTGAGTGCTCAAGAGTTTATTAGGATGCTTCCAAGCTTGAAATAACATGACATGGCCACACTGGTTTACACAGCTAGTTTACCATTTGTTTGTTTTTTATGCAGTATTGTTCGTTGTTGACTCTTACGCATGGGAACTTCAAGCATTTAGATAGTTGATAACAAAACCACTATGCCACAGTGTCCACATAAGAAAACATCCTCCAAAATACAAACCCATGCAGTGGTTTGTCATGCAGGGTTAAACTGCATCTGGAGAAAATACAACCTCTGGTGATCATGAGAGCAATACCATGTGAACTGTAAAAATATCTCTTCTGGAGATGTTATCCCAACTATGTTCAACTTAAGACTGAATGGAGATTTTTTTTTTTTCATCATAATGATACAGTCAGGTCCAGAGTCATTGAACTATCTGGCAAAGAGGCAAACAGCTGCATCAGTATTAACATATGAACTAAAGGGTAGGCTAAATTTAAAAAAAACAACAACACTATTGTGTTTTATTTCTGTATAATGTCTTTAAATGCCTACGCAGAAGCTGCCTCTAACACATTTTGACCCAAAAGTACCCAACTATCAGACCACAACCAATAAAAAAGGATAATGAAGAAAATCCGAAAGCTGCTGACTCACTGTTAATGTTGATAAATGAGGGTTAAAAATCATGTACACACTTTCACGATTTATCTAAGGAAGACAGAAAAGAAGTTAGTTTAAGATCTGCTGTTTTAACCAATCAACACAACAAGTTAACCAATCAACACAACCAGTAAACCAATCAACACAACCAGTAAACCAGTTAACACAACCAACCAGCTGCTCTCCTCGTGGAAACACTGACATCATCAACTCAGTTTGAGAACCACTGTTTTAAAGTGTGTGTTTATGTGTTCAATCATTGATTACACCTTAGAAGTTCTTTTATCTGGCTGTTGTTCATCATTAATTGGAATGGTGCATAATACACCTTGGAGGAGGTGGAGGGAGAAAGTGATCATCTCCAAACCATACCAGGATCTCGCCTAGGGCACCAAAGTGGCTAGGGTCAGCTCTGTACAAAAGCATATGATCAGAGCAAAGACTGAACAGTCAAAGGAGTTACAGACAGGTGAAAATTATTTGAATTCATAGCCTGTCGAGATACTGTCTCAATTTGACAAACAGCAGGAGAGAAGAAGAGCACTATAAATTCAAAACGAAAAAGTAATTCAGCTACAGTTTGACTACTATTCATTTGCATGCATACTGTATGTTTACATATGTGCATTTGCATAAAACAAATTGTCTACAATTCCTATACAGTATTTTGGATTCATTCTCTGATCCTGGCTTGTAAAGAATGTCATTTGTAAGCATACAGAGTTTTGGAGGAAAAAGGGCAAACAATTTGTGAACTGAGCTGAAACCCATTTTACACTGATGGGACTCTTTTGTACAGATGCTGCTGTATATCAGCCAGTATGTTCAAGCCACTGGACGGCCTGTCTGAAGAAAACAAGGGAAGATGAAGTGTTTGTGTGTTGTGCTGCTGTGTGTGTCTGTTGTACTTATATCATGTGTCTGTAAGCTCTGGCGTATAAGACTTTATGTGCCAGAGCTTAACAAGGGTGGTTGTGTTGCTAACTTCACAGGTGAAAGTATCTGCAGAGTCAAAGAGTACTATGGTAAAATAGTTTCTTCAGCAAATATATGCTTTCCGAATTCATTACCTGAACAAATGTATCTTTTGGTTTGTAATAGATTGTGTATATTTTGATTTGCTTATTTTGTTCTGCAGTGAAATGTTATTGTTCGGTGTATTTTTGTAGTGTCTATTGTATATATTTATTTTTTTAAAACTCAGTTTTGTACTTGTACTTATGCAGAAATTCTTTTTTTTCTATCCATTCATTTTTCGCAGATAATATAAACTAGATGTGAATGGACCAAAAACATAAAAAAAAATTTTAATAAACCTTTTACTTTTGCTGATTTCTGCTTCTCTAAAGCACAATGACTCCCATTATTTTTACATTGAGATTTTTATCATTAGAATTAAATTTTTTTTCAGATTTAGAGGTAATATCATGATGCTTGCAGTCACATGAAAGAGATTCATTGATTTTTGACCCATTTTCACTGCTTTATTATGGGCTTACTGTTCAGATTTATATCAAGACATTATAGTCGAGATCAAATACAGCACAGAGAAATGTGACTTGCGTTGGGAGGTCGGATGGATGACAACTCCACAGACTTTGCCCACGCAAGTCTGATATCTTGAAACATAAAGAGTACTTTCAAAACCAACACCATAGCAACACTTCTGCCTCTGCTTACCTCTGTTCTATGACTCAGCCCTTCTGATTCACAACTGTAATCTTTCATACACTGTAAAATGCTTGCATTTAAATGAAACAACAATGTCAATAAAACAAACTGTAGAAAAACAAGAGATAAAAAGGGACAAAGGGTCACTGTATTTAAAAGACCTTTTGATGTATTTAGTTAATATCTTTACCTTAGCCTCAGGGCTGGAGTGGATGCAATTTTCAGCCCGGG
This sequence comes from Atherinosoma microstoma, assembly GCA_037177055.1. Classification (NCBI taxonomy): domain Eukaryota; kingdom Metazoa; phylum Chordata; class Actinopteri; order Atheriniformes; family Atherinidae; genus Atherinosoma; species Atherinosoma microstoma. The sequence goes on along the minus strand of JBBBVU010000022.1, from coordinate 17,555,126 downwards.
AGTTTTATATTTAAGACCAGCCCATCTCTTTTTGCAGTGGAGTAAACTGGATAAATAAAACATCTGTTCATTCCTTACAATCCTGTAGTTTTTATACTCATTGATGTTTCTAAGGACCATTTTGGTCCTTTCTCTTGACTTTCTCTTGATTGGTCGATAGAAGTGTTAACCATCAAAACGGAATAAAGGATTGCCAATGCCTCCCATCCATCCATCCATCCATCCATCCATCCATCCATCCATCCATCCATCCATCCATCCATCCATCCATCCATCCATATTCCATTCATTCCAATTCAAATTCACGGGGCCAACGCCCTCCAAGAACATCTAAATGCTCCCGTTTTGAAAATATTGCCCCCAGAGCCCTCTAGGGGGCAGTACCAACCCGTCAATAAATACTAATGTAGATGTACTTTATATCTAAAACTTTGTAATACACTCCACACAAATCATTTGATTTTGCGCTTAACAATGCAATTAATCACAACGATTCCCAGAATACCATGTGATTAATCAAGGAGTATTTCCACACTTAGCTTAACTCAGCACTGAACAAGCTGCGTAGCCTACACTTAAAATGGTGGTTTTGTGTAATGAAATCGTGATCGCGTAATTAAAGCCCCAGTGTGTAATAATTACTCCCATCTAGCGGTGCACTAATTTAATCCAAACAACCGAGCGGTACTCTTTGGCACCTCGCTGTTTAAGCACGTTACTACCACTACCAAAGCTGCAGAGAGTCATAAATGTGAAAACGTCAACATGTTGCACAAGTTGGAGTGTCCCGTTAGGTGAGGAGGTACAGAACAATCCATAATTCTGTTTCCTTACTGATGCTGATAAGTTACAAGCATGCCCTCAATCTATTTGGTACCAAGCTACCGCTAATAGCTAACATCGTCATGTGAAATCGTTCATCGTGATCTGTAGACTCAGAGATAATTTGAAGAAGTGAGAGGGAGAGGTAGAGGCAGTTAAAGCAGGGTTAGTGAACCTGTCACCGCTGCAAGAGGAAATCCCGTGCTGTAACGGTAGCAATGGAGCTTTTCCACTGTAGGCTAACGGATTTGCCGTCTCTGCCGTTTTATATAGCAAGTGACAGTAAATGATCCGACCAAACGGGAGGATAAAGTAGCTGCTGGACTACCCTGCCCTGTTTCTAACATAACGCCCCAATAAACTTCACTGTTAGACTGAATTAACTCACCTGTCCAGCAGAAAGTTGCAACCCCCGCATCAGTTTTCACGTCCCTCTCTCCCTCATGAATTATCTCCATCTGGTAAATGTATGCCAATGTAAACTCTCGTTTTCTACCAGTTATTAATCCTTTTTCTTTTCTTTGTTATCTTTCCTCCATCTCCTGGGGCAACGAGTATGAATGATCATCCATTTCAGTGGAAAATGGCAAGTTGAATGTTCACGGTCAGCTGCTAGTTTATCCTCCTCCTCCCCCGACAACACACAGGGATTCACTGCTACAATGCATAAGCCTAACAAGTTTGTCCCGTTTCAGCTACTGTATTCAAAGATGACAATGCAACATGGCAGCTTTCAGTTGTGTACGCCGCCACCTATGTATTTATAAACAACTCATTCTAATTTACGAGAACACTTTCATTTGGATACAATTGTGATTAGACTAAGATAAAATACGTATTTATGAAAGCGATACTTGATTTTTGCAAATAAAACCAAATTAGTTACACACCGTCCCTTTAAACAAGGGATAATTGTAGGGAGGGGAGAGAAGGGGGGGGGGGGGATTGGCACTGCCTATAGCACTGCATGGCAGCACCTGAGTCCAACTGGACTCAGCAGGTTGACTAGCACTTAGTCATCATGTCCCTCTTGTTTGAATTCTTGCTTGTGTTGTTCTCACTGTCAGTTGTAAGTCGCTTTGGACAAAAGCGTCTGCTAAATGACTGTAGAATAGAATAGAATTAATCGTGATTAAAATAGTACTAAATAGTACTACAAGTCCCACAATGCAATGCACGGCGGGCCTGCAGCGCAAGTATCTGCAGCTCTTTAGCTAGAAGCGGAAAGCGACGGCGCTGGATGAGCAAAGCGGGAATGCTCCCGTTGACTTGAATTGCGGTGACACGAAGCCACCGCCTTCTGCGTGGGACTTCTGCAAGGGATTTTTACAGTCATTGGTAAAGACAGCCTACCTGCATCATGCAGGTGAGCTGAATCATACACCAGGAATCAATGTGTGACAAAGTTTTAGAAATGGAACATGTAATGAGCTCCAGAACACGAGCTGATCATTTTATAAGAGTCAAATGTTCAGATTACACGTTTTCAAAGCACCTAAACTAAACAACTTGAGCGCACAGAGCTCTGCTGTTAATTTCATTACAAAGTGGAGATTAAAATAAACTCTCTGAGTTTTTGTTTGACTTCAATGGACCAAGTAAAGATATGATCCTTTGAATTTCCATCCATCCATCCATCCATTTTCTGTACCGCTTCATCCGATTCAGGGTTGCGGGTGGGCTGGAGACTATCCCAGCAATTATCAGCGAGAGGCAGTGGTACACCCTGGATCATTAGAATTTGACTGTATAAAAATAATAATAATGTTTTTTAAAGTGGTATGTGATGATCAGGCTCATTCTATACTCTCGTCATTAATTAATTTAGTGTTTAATGTTATTAATAGATAGAAATGGTCTAATAAGCTGTTAGTTCCAGGTTCTATTGGGATATGTTATCATTAGAACAATGGCCAGAATAAAACTAATTCAACCGATTGTTAATTTATTTACTGATTAACGTGAGGTATTAAGGTCCTTTTATTCACCCTTGATTTGAACTTTGAGAAAAAAAAAAAATTGGTCCGTTGTCCATTTGCATTTGACTCTTCTGCCCTGTTCTAGAAATCTCTACTGAGCAAAAACCTCCATGATGAAACATAAGACAAATGCAGCGTCTGATTAAACCAGTATGATGTCATTAAACAATCATGATTTAAATCTGCTTTTATATGTTTTTTATTATCTTTAATATTGATATTCACAGCAAAATATTTGAATAACTGCTGTGTTATTTGGATACTGCTGCTAAAAAGCAGATTAAAGTGTCTGAAAATATGAAATACAATACTTTCTATTCATTATTGAATTTTGCATGTATAAATACTCACAGTGCTAAAAATTGTATTGTTGCCTAGCACTAGTTGTCCAATTATAATATCTATTTTTGTTTTACATCTTTAAATTTGTTTGTCTCAGATGTCAGGGAAGAAACAACTCAATAATCTACCAAATACGCTCTTGATATATGGCAGGATAATACCGCCATACGCTCAAATCTCACTCTGACCCGAGCCGAAAAGTTGAGCCCTGCAGCTCAACAATTAAAGATACGAACTTCATAGCAAGTAAACTCGCTTTTCTACTCCTCGATGATGAGCTCATTTGTGTCAATGTTTTTAACGTTTGGGGGACGTGCTGTAATGAAATGCCTGTAGATAGATGCCAGTTTACCATCAATATGATATGTTAACATCAATATTCGCTGCAACAATAAAAACAAGATGTGTTCAACAACAACTTCACCTGATGTGACTCAACTAACATTAGAAAAGGAAAAAGTCAACTAAACTTAGACAGATAAAAGACTGTCCAACCTCAAGAGGGGTTCCCAAACTTTTCCATGCAGCAGTCCACCCCTGGAGTTATGTTTGGTCCAGCAGGACCCACCAAATATTTAATACAAAAAAATAAGCCATCAAGCATAAGAAGCTGCAGTCACATCATTTACAACCAGATAAACACACCGACACACTGATTAAGTCAAAAAGGTTTCTTCATCAGTATTTAACCTGGACTAATTTTATGTTTTTTAAATGTTTAAGTATTTTTCTGTTTTGCACCTAAGTGAACAGAAATAACCACAAATATCAAAAGGTGTATCAAAGATTTATACAGACTGAAACATTAATGAAGGAAATAACAATGCAATAAGCCTGATTTTTCTTTTCTACCACTGTTACAGCTATGCTAACCCCTGTAGTTGGAGATGTAATTATTCACAACTACAGTATATTTTCATCATGTGAAATCTCTAATCAGTTTCAAATAAACTCAGGAGCCTGACGTCACTTTCAGCAGGAGTCAAGTAAACAGCTCTCTGCACAGCTTCATGTGGATGAGGTATTGTGAAAATGAGTTACAGAAATTGTTGCATTTGCCTTTGATGCATCTAAAATGTTTTGATGAAAGTATTCAAACTTTTAGGATATAATATTCCCAGCATGCACCATGTGTGAGAGAGCACTATTGAACACTGGCTTTATTGCAGTGGAAGCTTTTAACACTCTAGGAAAACAGAACGTTAATGAGGAGGCATTCGATTTACATATTAATTTGCATTCGGTGTTGTCTTCCTTTTGCTTAATTACTCCTAGTTTTCATTACATGGTGATTACAGTTCATTTGAGATGTGGCAAAGATGGGCAGCTGTAGTATGTTTATCTCAGGTAAAGATTTCCATGGCAAGTATTAAAGGAGAAGATTATTATAAAAGGGCTATATCACACCTCCATTAGTGATATACACTACTCGTCAAAAGTCTGGACACATTTACCTTTGGATTTAATGAGAAAGTGTGTCCAAACTTTTGACTGTTACATTTGTTTTGGGAGTAAATGGTTTATTGCTACTACTTGCTAGTGTCAGAATTATATTTTAAAGAGCATAACTATGTCACAGTCATCAGTCTGACCTGTTCAAAGTTTTTTTTTCCTTTTCTTTTGTACTTTCATGTCACAGATGTTGCAATAACCTGTCAAAAGGTTTCACTTTGTTGTTGTGCTTTTATGTTTTTTGGCTGAGGACACCACCGAACTTCACAGATCCAAATGACAGCAGATACCAGTCTAAAAAGCCCCATCTCATGATGCCATGGTCTCTCCTGTCATTTTCTATAAAGGCAATGACATTTTCTCAGCTGGCCCAACCCGGCTGCTGGTTTTTGGCAACCCACATACTCCTGATGAACCAAATGTAATGAGTCAGTACCTACATGAATCAATATCAAGCTGTCAGGTCTGCCTAGTGATCAAGTGGACAACATCCTTTGTACTTTAAAGTCATACTCCACTCTTAATGTCTTCTTTTAGAGTTGAATCCTGACCTCTGCAGGTTCAACAGATTGCTTTTCAGCTTATAAAAGGACCTGCGATATAAAGAGAAAAGATGCAAAGCAGAAAAAAAGCTTATCCATACTTTTAACAACTGTGACTCAAAAGAAAATTTGCTGCTTCTTTTGAGATGGTCATACTCTGTTCTTCTGTGAACATACGCTGACAAAGTGGAGAATCCTCCATGTTCTTTTCTCACTGTAAAAAAGAAAAAAGTTATTTCAATAGTTTTCCCCTTTAATTTATACCTGGAACAAATGCAAATAACAAGTGCTATAAGCAACCTGTTAATTTACCAGTTTCTGATGTGAGGAGAGGTAACAACACAACAAAACAGACATTATTGCTTTTTCCACACGATTTCAGGGTTATTGGTTAAAAAGATTTGACTTTCTGGAAAATAACCAGCAGCCACTATCCCCTAAAGAGGAATCTTAACCCATCTTCTTTCAGTTTATCCCATATACTGTGAAAGTCTTCATTTGAATAATTTAATAACAAAAAAACGCCTTTCAGTGTGAAGTAAATTAGAATGTGAGAAGGATACCACCAAGGGGCAGAAAAGAACAGCCGCTGTCAAACACAATGTTCTTGCTCAGTGAGCACATTAAAGTGGCAGATTTCTGCTGTGTGTCTGACGAGCCCTGGACACTGGATACACTCAAAGAAACACAGCCTAGAACATCTGAGCTTTAGCTTCGAGTTTCCCCAAAACAGATTGTAAATGGAAGCAAACACCGCAGAGACCAACAGAGGTAGACATGCACCTCCCTAACCTCATCAGCCACTACCTTCTCACCCTTCACATCTCCACACGCTCACACATACAACACACACAAATGCACACACAAATACACACACAAATTGTTCCATTGATGCTCTAATGCCTTTATAAATGAAGATAGGCAGTGTGTTTCCCATTCGAAACAGTTCCTGCAATGTTGTTAATGTCACGGAGGGGATTAAGGAAAATTAGAAATCTGGCAGGTTAGCATGAATGTAATTTAAGAGACCGTAAATGCCAAGCCGGTAGTCGCCATCAGTCATATATCGAATGTCTCTGAACATCTGTCGCTTTAGTTTTTTCACCTTGTGTGCCCCATCACCGTTGTCAAACTCCATTGGCCTTTTTTGTTTATTCAACTCATAGAATCACTGTCACGCTTGTCAGTGAGAGAGCTAACTCGGATTGGTTCATCGAAAAGGAATGAGCGCACGAGATGGAAAGGAAAAGTTACAGAAGAAAACTACCACATAACATGTCACACACAATTTCTTCTCATTTGTCATCATTCATTTCTCCAAAGCAAGCAGCACCTCTCACAGCAAGGTGGCCATGTTGAGTAAAGAAACTGAGACATCAGCTTGACATTAAAAATACAAAGCATATAATGTATTTACATTTTTCTTTTTATTCTCTTTTAATAAGCAGTCACTTGCTTTCCCTTTCCGTATAATGTCTAGTTTTAGATTTTTTGTTAGATAAAAAAGTATGGATATGACAAATCAATTGCTGAAGCTGAGATTATTATTATTCAAAAGTGTCCATAATATGCTCATTAACAGGTTTACAGTTTCATTTCACAGCACCACTAGAATAATTGTACATGCTTTAGTGCCCACAGATAACTTACTTTTCTCTCATACAGTATATTTCTGCAGCACTTTGGCACCTTCCCTCTGAAACAACCCATTTTAGCTCCGATCTCTTTATAACCTCAATCCTGAAGGTTTGTTCTGCTCAGATTAGCACCTGACTGGTAAGAAATGGTTAAGTGTCCAGCAGCTGTTCATTCTTTGTGTCAAGGAGTGCATTATTCTACTGACTTGCCTTGCTCTTTTTTTAGTTGATAATAGCAGCTCTACTTTCTACAGCTTTGTTACCCATACCTCTGCTTTTAACAAGAGGACAGTTTTTAAGAGGAATACTTTTGCATTCTTACAACCAGGTTACATCAATGTACACGTCCAAGAAACCAGATGAATGTCAGCTTAAACATCAACAAAAATCATTATCTTGCTAAAATGAGCAAGACCTTAACTAAAAAAAAAAATTGTAAGAATATCAATGCTGGTTAAATACATGACCACTTAAGAATTGTTCATTCAACTATGTGCCATGTGTTCTTATTTAACTGTGGGCTAACTTCAAGCCAGATGCTCCCTGCCATCTTTAATCTGCATTTCCAGAGATGAGTTTTCCATTTCACAGTTTTTTGCTTCAGTTCCATCCATCTTCAATGATCTCGGGATCTGGATCACAAATTCAGAGATGTTGCTGTCATCTCTGGATCTCATAGGTCCAACAGTTATCTCCCTCTCAGCTTCTGTCCCTGTATGCTGAAACTTCTCAGATTTTTTAAAATCTTTTAATGATGCCATGCACTACAGAAAGAATTCTCCAACTTCTTGGGCCACACAGTCCTTCACAGATTGATGAGCCTCTTCCCAGCTTTTCCTCCAAATTACTTAGCCTCTAATACTCATTTCTATTACCAGTCATGTTACGGACTTGCTGCTAATGAATCTAATTAGTTAGGAGATGTTCCATGACAGAGCTGCACAGTGGTGCAGTGGTTAGCTATGTTGCCTCATAGCAAGAAATTCCCTGCTTTGAGTTAGGATGTGTCTATGTGAAGTTTGCATTTTCTCCACATTTCTAAGTCAGATTTATGATTTGAGTCACAAACCTCAGGAATGAATGAAAGAAATAGCCTACAAGTTTCTTTGCAACAGCAATAACTTGTGAATCTTGGTTCATGCATTTCTTCATTATTGACTTCAATCTTTTTCCAAAGGAAAAATGCAAGACATAGTTATTTATCTGGAAAGCAGAAAACTTCAATTTCATCACCCTTCCATTAGTTCTTATTCCCCGAGGACCTCAAATAAAGAATCTGTTGACAATTTAGAAATACAAAAAAAACCTGATTAATTAAGGTAAAAACTGAGTGAGAGTCTAGTTCATATTGTTCCCCCTCCTTATAGTTTGGCACTATGGTAATATATTATGATAAACACCAGTAATGGGGTGTGAGAGGCAATTTGCTGCTGTTCTCCATCTTTCTGTGACCTTTTCTCAGATGTCTACAATATATATCTCTGAGCCTCCTGCTGATCTAAACAATGCCAAGGCAGAATCACAGATGTGCCACCTTACCTGCACTCAGTCCTCACCAAATGCCAACCAGTCATCAAACACAGGGGCCTAGATTGATGAATGAATTTAGGGCGGCTCGCCTGCAAAGACATTGCCATGTCACTGTAAAATATTGTGCCCATTATGTCTCTTGAGCAACAATACCCAGTGGTCTCATGTATTCATCAAGCAACAAGCTGAATACCAGCCAAATGTGAGATTGATTCTGGCCCTGAAATTCAGCAGTGGTGAACAAAATGTAAAAGCTGGTATTTCAAAGTGAGGATCTTCATTTCAAATTAGCATAAATGTTATATACTGAAGAGGTAAGCCGGTTTCCGTTCATTTTTCCTTCTACTCAAGTCCTGACACTGCTCACAATGCATGTGAACAGTCATCACAATGGTGATGAATCATGCAAAAAGGGCCACACTACACTCAGCACAACAGCATGACTAGAAGCCAACTCCAAAAAGAGGGTTTGCTGAAATAAAGAATGCATTTTCATCTGCTTATAGATTGCAGATTGAATTTCCCTGGCTCAGCCCAAACTCTGTCTACCAGGTTTTTCATCTTTAAGAATATTAGATGAGAATCTTGTGCAACCCATTTGTTATGAATCTGCTTCTATGGCTCTCTTTTGATGCCACATCTGTGATTAAAAGATTTCTTTGTCTGCTGACAAAACCTCTCTCCCTTCTTCTGCAATGGCACACAAGGATAGGTGACAGACAACATAGGACCCTGTGAAAGGGTTCCTCCCTAGAAGCAATTTTGATAGGCTGCTGAAAATTTCCGTGCTGTGCAGAGGTTGATCTGGACAGAAAAATTAAAAACGCTCACTGTGAGTGTTGCTTTATTCATCGATTGTTTTTAGGTTCAGCTCATGCAAGTCCCAAGAGGGATCAATAAATAAATGTCACCTCTTTACTGTAATGCATCAATGACAAGTTTCAGCACTGTAAAATATGCATATGGGGTTGGATGTGAGAGCAATTCCATCTTTTTTAATAGAAGTCATTAACCTGCATGATTATGCTTTTTGGATTTATTTGTTTGTTTGTTTGTTTTTTTGGTGCAGTGTTAAGCGAATTAATTGCAGTGAATCATCCTTTCTAGTGTCAGAGATTTGCATTCCTCTACATTTTAAATCTCCTCTTTCGCTACCACTTCAGGGATTTTAAAATGCCTCAACATGTTCAGGTCAGTATCGTCACAATCATTTTCCCCTACTGCTTTATAGTGACTTTACTTTAGATTTGTCAGCTATTTTAACATACACATGTTATGACTTGAGCGGTTCAGGCTATAAACGAATATTTCCATTAACAGATGAAAATAATTTAGCCTTTGGATATAGATAAACCTAGACTGATGGGAGCAAAACAAAACCAAATTAACAAAAATAAATAAATCTGAATGAATTTCAGAATGCAGTTTGTTGACACAAGACTAATGACAACATGGTCCAATGGCAAAACTTATAATAGCTGCATTGGTCAACAGCACTCAGTGTTTTCCTGGTCCACTTCCCTGGACAGTGATCATCTTGATTCAATGTATAGGGTTTAGAAACATACATTTTAAAAAAAGAATGAGTCTCATCTTTGACTTACATTAGTCCTAGTAATGGACAGAATCAAGATACAGCACTATTATTCCCATTTTGTTATGTGTCATACCTAAAACCAACCCAGGGATATGTCTGTTTTAAATTCACAACTATGGATGGTAACATTACTAAAAACTATAGCAAACGTGGACAAATGTACATATAACACACTTTCTGATGGCAAAAGAAGATTAAGAAAAAGGAAATCATTGTTTTGACGTACAAATGTGAAAAAAAGAAACAAATTTGATAGAGAGAGCATGCTGTGAGATGTATAAATCACCTCCACCAACAGCAAAGAAATCACATGTTCCCATAAAGAAGGTTTGCTGCAAATGACCTCCATATGAATGTTGGCAGAAAGCACATCCAGTATATGAGCTTCTGCAAATGTGAGGAAATATAAAACTGGAACATGGTCCAAATTTGCCAGGTCTTAATGAAAGTCAAGAGGATTGGATTTTTGTCCTGTATGAAAACAACATTGGCCTGTTTTCATCAGTTTTATTTGGTTTCTGCTTGTATTACACTCATTGTGTTTTATTCCAATATGTGTGAACAGGTTTAGAATGAGATGTTTGACTTAAATTAGACCCTACAGCAATGTTAACAGTGTGAGAGAAAGCAAATAATCTGTAAAAATTTGTCTGTAATAATCTAGTCCTCTGGGCTAATGGGGTCATTATTTCCACTGGCAGCTGCAACACCACTACTCTGCTATAAACAAATTTAAATTGAATGCAAAGTATAAAGTAGGTTTTGTTGTTGTTGTTGTTTGTTTGTTTTGTACATTACAGCCTGGTTCAAAACTAACAAAGAAAAGGAACCCAGCACAAGGTGGCGCTCTGTTCCATCATCGTGGTTTGACCCTTACATACTGTTCATATTTTGTGCCTTCATATGGTCCGGGTCAATTTTGACAGTGTACCAAATTTTAAACTAAGTCTAAATAACTTTTTTTTTTTTAACACAAATACATGAAAGATTAATCCTTCATAAAAAAATTAGAGAGCAAAGAGAGTGTATTTTCTAGGTTTTACAACACTCATTTTTGGAGAAAAATATCTACTATAACACAGTAATAACACCTGTTTTACATAAAACATGAAAGCCATAATAATTCAGATATATTTTACTTAATTTAAAAATGGCATGAACTTTCTAGAACTGTGTTTAGCCATTAAAACCATTAAACCAACTTCACTGAAATATTAAACAGAATCATAATAATCTTCTTTCTTTTTTTTCTTTTTTTAAACATATTATTGACTTTTTTATTTTACAGGCGGAGTTTGAGCCAGAGGGGGTTGCTGGTTTGAGCTGGGGAGGGGTTTGAAACAGTGGCCTTTCTGTGCGGAGTTTGCATATTCTCCCCATGTATGCACAGGTTCTCACTGGGTACTCCGGCTTCCTCCCACTAACCAAAGACATGCATGTTAAGTTAATTGGTCACTCTAAAATTCTGGAGTGAGTGTGTGCATGAGTGGTTGTCTGTCTCTCTGTGTGGCCCTGTGATGGACTGGCGACCTGTCCAGGGTGTACCCTGCCTCTCGCCTGATAATTGCCGGGATAGGCTCCAGCACACCCGCGACCCTGTATTGGATTAAGTGGTACAGAAAATGGATGGATAGAAATGAAAAGCTAAATATGATTAAGAAGAAAAAAACTGTGTATATGTCTGTAGAAGTAAAATAATGTATGTAAAAAAACATGTGGTGCTGTTTCTTAAAAATCCATGTATGAAAGGGCTTTAATATCTATTTTCTGATGCTTGGATCTTTCCTAAAAGGAACTTTTACCCTTCCTGTCGTGTTCGGGTCAAATCTGACCGATTTACACCTTAAAACACTCGTAAATATTGTGTTTCACATCTGATTACCACAAGACTTTATGATATCCTCCCCACTGTACACTTGAACACATAAAAGTGATTATTACCACATTCATTAAATTTTGAGTGTTTTATTCAACTTTGTTACACTTGTGGTGTTCCCGGTCAAAAGTGACCGCCATAGGAAATGAATGGGTATCCACATTATATTCATTCATCAGATAAGAAAACATCCCAATAACATGAACAATGTCTTTTGTGGGTAAACATCTCTTTCCCGCACTGATGTGCTGAACCTTCCACGTGAACCACCTTCATGATGAAACAATGTATCATAACTTCACAAAGACTAGACAGGTGTCTGTTATGGGAACTTATTTCTTTCCCGTGCTTTTCTGCTTACTACCACCCCCCATTCCCACGTGAACCACACCTTTCAGATTTATCAAGGTTTCATATCTTCACACAAACACCCAAAATGTACCTTGACATTTGCCTTTCCATCCTTTTACTCTGAGCACAATGAGTAGGCGACTGACCCAACAGTTATCTGTCAGAGAGGCTCTGGACCAGTTCAGTCAGAGATAGAGGAGGATGTCTCAGAAGTGGAAGACAACACCTTTTTGGATTCGGACTCTGAGGAGACTGACCAGTCCACAGATGGAGAGGGACATGAAGAAAAGGAGACGATCCAGTCCAAGAGTGGAGACTTGGTCTGGCCTTCATTCCCCCAACAAGGACAAGGGCAGAAAAGGAAGCGCAGTGAGCTCTGTGCCACTCGAGATAACAAAACCAGCCTGAGATGCTGCAAATGTGATGCCTATGTTTGCAAGGCCCACTCTGACATGAGTGTCAAATGCCA
>JBBBVU010000022.1:17512324-17542429 GCA_037177055.1 Atherinosoma microstoma | reverse complement strand
AATTTAAGAGCAGTTAAAACAGACCGGTCAAATTTGACCGGGAACACTAAAGTAAGGGGTGGGGCATGAACACGACATTTAAACTAATGATATGATATGGAAGATGGACTCCATTATTTATCTTCCCAGTTTCTCTTGGAGGCCTTGGGTTTCCTGGCATCAGTGGTTTGAAGGTGTGGGGGGATTTCTCCACGGGACTACACAGCAACAGTGTAGAAAACTAATGACCACTATTTGAGTGCAGGTCCTGAAGCGTAAAGGGAAAAAAACCTCTTATCCAATACCATTTATAAAAAAATTCACTGGAAATACTTTTTTAGACTCTCAAATCTGCAATCTATCTATTGTCCTTCAGATAAAAGCAAAGTGCATTTTGTCCCTTCAGCTGTTTTTTGGAGTGCACTGCTGTTTTGGGTTTCAAATACATCAGCGTGGATTCATTTGTATGTTATATCGTTGCACATCATGCTTACCACATTAATTGTTTGGAATATTCAATTTCTCAGTATGGCTGCCTTCTGGCCATTCTGATCTAATGAGGTGCTGCATCACAGACTGGGCAGATAATCAGTGGCACAAATCAACACAGTTGTTTCAATCAATCCGGTCATACATTTGAGTGAAAATTTAAACAACATTAAAGGACTCACTACTTATGTTTCATTTTCATACATCTGTCAAGAGCCAGGAGAAACTGATTACCATTAATGAACTCATCAACCAAACATGCTTCACTATTTATACACCCTTGCTGAAACCCATCAATATCCTCTAACTTCAATGACATTAATTCCATCTTCAATTAACTATTATATTTTCTTAATTAGCCAAGTCTGGTTCTCAGCTGGCACCCAGAAAACATGCATGGATGTAGATAAACTAAGACCTAATGAAGGTCATTAGTAGTGATTAATTATCACAAACATAAGATTGAAGACCTAATACTGAAGCATAATGCGTGAGAACAAAGAAAATCTGAAAAGCTTAATATGTTAAGTACCCTGGAGATGAAAGCAATTTGTTAAAAGCAGGGCTTTGTTGCAGCTAATTATTGAAATAATCTTGTTCAAAAGTGAGGTTTAGGGTCTGTCCACCCTGTAACTAGACACATTTGTAAAATAATGCAGAAGAGACACGTATGTTTGTGAGAATGGTCTGCAGACAAGGACAAGCAAAGTTCTTCAGTGACTCGAATACTGAGGAATCTGAAGGTGCTGAGGGGTTGGCAGTTATGTAACGCCTTGTGGCTTTCAACCAAAGGCTGAAGTTTCACTTTTAACATGATGGAAATATTAATAGAGTGAATTCTACCCACCTCTAGTCCAAGGAATTATCCTGCCTTCTTTTCAGTGTGGATATCTAATTAACTCATCTCTATCAATTATTAACTGCTTTTTTTTTACATGGATGACTTGATTTAATTTATTCCTACCCAGGACTCTTTTTGTTTATGTGTTTGTTGTTTTCTGGTTTGTTTGTTTTATTTCTACAGACTATTGTTGGCAGTAATAGGTTCTATCATGCACTATAAAACCATGAACAGGAAGGAAAAAATGCAACATTCAAACAAAATGAGCGTTTCGCTAAGCTCATTCTACATTATTAACTCTGTGGCTTGTTAATAATAAATGCTAGAAGCAGATTTATCTCAAGATTGTTAAATTGAGCTTTTTTTAACCTTATTTTCCTGCCTGATGATTGAATTATAGTATATAAATAATTTTAGTATATTACATATATTGTGTAATAGTTTTTTACAATACATAAAGATTCAATGCATTACACAAAATGTAACAACCAATGCTACAAACATTTATTTAAAAGTTTTCTTTAAGTAATTTTGTCAAATATAACCTTTTAATTAGCTGACAGCAGATTAACTTAATATGCAAACAGGTAATTTATAATGTTTCATAAATATCCTAGTTTTACAAAATCACAATCGAGAGAGTCACAATCCCAAGTGCTCCAATTACCACTACTGCTTTCACTTCACACATCTTTCCTACATCCTCTTTCAGCCCTTGGTATGTTTAAGGTTCTTGTGGTCCACATCTCTCATTCTGCTTTCTATGTTTTCTGTGAATACATTATGCAGTACTAGTAAAACATCTGAACACATCAATGTACTCATTCAAAAAGAATAGGTAGAATAGGTATCTTCCGCTAATCAACAAGGGAAAGAAAAGTTACGGGCTACTTTAATTTAGGGCTACTTATTCAGAAGAGCAATGCAATGTTATTAGAGATCAACATTGCAATGATTCTTTGAATCAGTCATGAAATAAGATGTTGTACAGTTTTGAAAATGTAAGCTTCATCCCTGCTCTTGTGTGATATGATTTCATGAGCACAGGGTGATATTAAAAGCTTTCAAACACTAATCCAAAAACGTTTACAGACTGAAAGACGTTTCAGTCAGAATTTCTTGTGCCTTTTTCTGGAGCAGTCAGGAGCCAAGCTGAGACAGAGTGGGAGATGTCTTTAATACCTCTCTGATTTATGTTTTCCCCTCCAAAATATTTGAGTCTCTCATCTGTCAGTCACAAATAAGAAAGATGTTGTCTTTGACAGGGTTGTGTGAGACAAAAACTAAATAACCATTTTTTTGTGTTTCAGTATAGTGTAATGGTTTTGCAATGTTGTTTTTGTCTTACGAAAGAAATGTCTTGCATTGCTGAACAGCTGGTTGTTGTATTGCCCTCCATTACTGAGAAATTGGAAATAAATGAAAAGTGGATGGCAGACTGGTCAAGCATAGGATTGCTCCTGGGGATTTTTTTTTTCTTTTTTTGTGAAAAAGTGAGGCTTAGGGATTTGTACGTGTCCAAAAACCATGGTTGGTGAAGCAATACTTAGTTATTAATAAATAATTCCTATTTTCCCAGTATACATTCATTTTATTTCTAAAACCTACTCTTTCAAACTACTTTCACACAGTGGTCTTACTAAATAACATCATCAAGAACAACCGAGACAGATCTGGAATAATTGCAGGACCTGCAGATAAAAAGGGTAAATTGAGGGCTATAACCCTCCTTGAACAAAGCAAATGTTTCCCCTTCTGGTTATATTATAAAAATAGTTAATGGAAACAATCCCCAGTGTTTAATCTCAAGAAAGCATCAGATGTCATGATAAAGTTACTTTTGAGTTCTATCAGTAATGCAGCACAGCACTCTAGTGGCCACCAGGGTAATATCTGTGTGTGTTGTATGGCTATCTTCATGAAGACAAGTTTAAATTACAAACCTGATGATGTTTTTAGGACATTAATTCTGGTTCTGCACTTCCCTTTGAGGTTTAAAATTTGACTAATAGGGTTATGACAGACTTAAAGGCTAGGGTAAGGTACATTGTAGTCATGATTACAGTGGCAAGAAATGCACTACATTAATGTGTGTCCTCATAAAGATAAAAAAAATAGTGTCATTGAAAAGAAATAAGCAAATGAAAATCTGCTATGAAGCCATCTGTAGGGGCTGCAGCATAAGAGCCAGAGACTCTGGAACCACTGGAGCTAACTGTCTTGAGAAGAATGTTGCACAATTTGTTGAACATAATGTATATTTCTTTGCACTCCCTCCAAAACACAGTGTGGAAGCAAACCTCTCACTAAGTGTGTTCAGTGTGAGTTCAGGTCTGCTGCAACACAGAAAACAACAACCCGAATTCCAGAAAAATTGGGATGTTCTTTCAATTGATATCAGGTCTGTAACTATGGAGGACCAGGAGAGTCTTTGATATTGCAATACAGCATTTTGATGATGAGTAGTTAATTGTGAAATAAGGGGGGGTATGGAAAAAGGCAATAAATGGAATGGTATTTGTTAATCACAGTATTTAATAATGAATTACAATCCAATATGCAATTTAAAATGTGTTATTACAAAACACTTGGCAATTTGATTTCTTTTTCAATGAATTAATAGGTAAATTTGAAATTATTTTTTAGCAATCTGTATTTTTATGTCACAATTAATTTGTGAAAGTGTTCATCAAAAGATTGTCAAAAACAATGTTCCTCAATGTCAAATTGCAACGGCTCATCATCTGCATAACATCATCAAAAGATTCGGAGAAACTGGAGATGTCTCTGTGCATAAGGGACAAGGCCGAAGACCTTTATTGGATGTCTGTGGTCTTGGGGCCCTCAGACGACACCGCTTCACTCTTTGGCACGATTGTGTCACTAACATTACTAAATCGGCCCAGAAGTACTTCCAGAAACCACTGTCTGCACATGCCAACTAAAGCTCTATCATGCAAAATGGAAGCCATATTTGAACATGGTCCAGAAGCGCTGTCATGTCCTGTGGGTCAAGACTCATTTAAAATGGATTGATTCAAAATGGGAAAATGTTCCATAGTCAGACGAGTCCAAATTTGACGTTATTGTTGGTAATCACTGACACCGTGTCCTCCAGGCTAAAGAGGGGGGAGACCTTCTAAGGAGTTATCGGTGTTCAGTTCAAAAGTCAGCATCTCGGATAGTATTGGGGTGCGTAAGTACATACGGTATGGGCAGCTTGCATGTTTTGGAAGGAAATTTGAATGCTGAAAAGTACAAATATTTTTTTTCTCTTATAATTTTTTATTTTACAATCATAAACAATACAGAAAAACCATAAAACAAACACCAAAAAAAAATAAACCAGACAAAAATACAAGCAACTTTGACCAGAAGTCTTCAGATATTTGGCTTACTTTCCTTTTCCCGTTTTTGTTTAATATATGTAGTATTTCTTAGATCAATTTTCTGGTGTCCCTTATGGAATCTTGAAATCACTTTAAGCCACATTATATGCACTGATCAGTTGAGCAAATTATTTTCAAATATTTGTAACCTGTTTATTCAAGATTATTAGTATAGTGGCAATCTGAAGGAAAGTAAAAAAAAAAGAAATCCCCTTTTTCTAGCCCATATGGTCTTCTTAATGTCTGAAAATCACAGTCCCCCACTTGTGGGGAAAAAAACAGTAAGATGAGAGACCATTGTCAGCTTATTTAAATGTGAAGATGATGGTCAGCAGCTACTCCATTTGGCAAATAGGATGTTTTCATGTGGGAGGACATCTTGGCACACAGGATCTGTGCATGGAAAAGCCAAACACACAAAAATGCTTTTGACCAGTCATAGCAAGATGTGTTTATAGAACAGAGAACCCTAAAGCACCATCAGCTCTTTTAGTGTCACAGTCAAACTTCAGAAACATGAGGAAAGACAGAGAAAGCCAATACCTTACAAGTACAGTATGTTTCTCAAAACAATGCACCAGTTTCTTATAACATTCAAAATGCACAAATAGCTAATCAGCAATCATATGGCAGACGATCAATGCATTTAGGCATGTATACATGATCAAGACAACTTGCAGAAGTTTAAACGAGCAATAAAAAAAAGGAAAAAAAATATTTTAAGTGACTTTGAATGTGGCATAGTTATTGGTGCCAGATGGGCTGGTCTGAGAATTTCAAAAACTGCTGATTTACTGATATTTTCTTATACAACCATCTCTAGGGTTTACAGAAAATGGTCCAAAAAAGAGAATTGTTGTTGCCTTGTCTGGTCTGATGAGACTCTAAGCTGTGATATTCAGATGGTAGGGTCAGAATGTGGAGGAAATAACATGAAAGCATGGGTCCATCCTGCCTTGTATCAAAGGTTCAGGATGGTGTGATGTACTGGTGTGGAGGATATTTTCTTGGCAGACTATGGACCCCCCTTAGTATCACTTGAGCATTGTTTAAACACCACAGCCTACCTGAGTATTCCTGCTGATACCTATTTGACCACAGTGTACCTGGATACTTCCAGCTGGCAGCAGGATAATGCACCATGTCACAAAGCTCAAATCATCTTAAACTGGTTTCTTGAACATGACAGTCAGTTCACTGTACTCTAATGGCCTCCACAGGCACCAGATTTTAATCCCATAGAGCACCTTTGGCATATGGTGGAGTCGAAGATATGCATTAATCTAAAAATTCTGGTGCAACTGTGATGTTATCATCTCAATATGGACCAAAATCTCTACAAAATGTTTCTTACGCTTTGTTAAATCTATACCAAGAAGAATAAAGTCAGTTCTCAAAGCAAAAGATGGCCCAACACGGTACTAAGGTGTACCTAGTAAGGTGGCAGGTGAGATTATGCCAAAATCTGGTTGTTTCGACTTCATGAACATACAGGAGTAATAGTGATCCTATCACCATCTGGATGTACTATATATGAACAATCAATTAGAAAGGGGGCATCCAGAATTGAACTGAGGACCTCTTGATCTGCAGTCAAATGCTCACTGAGCTATACCCCCAGTGGCATGCAAGCATTTTAACACATAAAAAACCTGGATATTTCCATCTGAGTAGGCGTAGGAAATTGGGTCATTGTAGTAACAGAGGGATACACACACAGCTTGTTAAGGTCAAACAGTGGGTTTATGCTGCCTTCATGTGCTATCATGATTATGGTAAATACCAAAAACCGACATCAAAATTGCACATGAACACCCAATCATGTGGCAATTTCCAATGGAAAGCTGGAAAATTTTTATGATACCCGAGCTTCCGATATGAGAGAAACTTTGACCTTTCAACATGGCGGAAAGCAAAGAAAGCATTGGGAATGCTAAGCATTGCATACTGTTAAAAGTTCTCTGCTCCTGTTAGTTGGTTTTTATCCAACATAATGCTGTGGCAGAGAGAATTTTAATATCATCGCCACTTAAACTTAGTGTCATTTTTAAAAACACTGTATTGTTTGGTTTTCCCTCCCAAGAGCAGATGCTAACAGTCATTTGAGGATAGCCTCCGGTAGGGCAATTTTCTCTCGTGAATTTATTTGGTCTGTAGTGTACGCCAGTGACAGCATGAAATACTGGCACCAGGAGATGGCCCAGCCCATTGCCCAAACTATCAATGGGAAGGTGATGGCAAGTTGTACATGAACCAGGATTTCATCACTGCTTTGCAGTGGGTCCACCATGTTTCACTTCACTATGACAACAAAAGCACTTGAACACAACGCACTCTTAATTTCCACTTCACAAATGGAAAGGTTCATCTTTACCGTACCACATGAAGGCACCATAAGATCTAATCCCATAAAACAGAACATCCTGCATCCATGCAGCAAAATAGAAAATGAAAATACAATTTGAGAAAAGTGAAATTAACTATAAATCGGTCAGATGTTTGGAAGATGAATTTACAGTACTACAGTTTATATTCTGGTTATGAATGCACACATTTGTAGGATGTTTGCACTTACTCCGTGTACAGAGCAGGCTCTTTCTTGTTACTATTAACTATTGGTGCAGTTTTTGATTTGTTTGGGTTATTTTTGTACAAAAGTAATACCAGCAATATGCAGATGTATAGATGCTCCATGTGCATCAGAAAGCAATGACAAAGAGGAGCCCCGTGCTTTGAATCCTGACACAGAGGACTCTTGATAAAGTGAAGTGTATGTGAGAGAAGATGTTGTTCTTTAGCATTCCTGGTCCAGCTCAGAGTAGAATTAGCCTCTTCATCCTTATTTGCACCCACAACTTCTAATCATGTTGCATTCACTGTGTCTCGGATGTGGGACATCAAAACTCTTTTGCTCTTGCCTTTTGCGTTGCTACGAAGACCAAATTCTCATCAGCAGTCATATAGTTCACTTAAAAACCAATTTAGCTAATTATACTCAAGCAGTGATTCATATAATGTTTACATCTCCACAAGGAAATCTGACTTC
The DNA here is from genome assembly GCA_037177055.1 of Atherinosoma microstoma. NCBI lineage: Eukaryota > Metazoa > Chordata > Actinopteri > Atheriniformes > Atherinidae > Atherinosoma > Atherinosoma microstoma. Next base: position 17,534,685 of record JBBBVU010000022.1, on the reverse strand, counting down.
TTTTTTCTGTTTTCTTTAATTGGATCATAGTCAGAACACAAAATTTAGATTTCCCATTTATTTATTAATAAATCCCTATACTGGAGCTCACCATGATACCTTGTATCATTGGTGAAACAGTGCCTATACAGGCAATAGTTCTAAAAGTAGGCTTTTAAAATCTTCAACAACACAGGGTTTATGGGGCTGATGTGTGATGGAAAAATTCTTGAATATCTGTGGGGATGTTTTAAAATAACCTAGGCCATTTTAACTTTAACTAACAAGAGGGTTTTACTAACTGTTAATGGCCAAACAGCAAACAAGGGAAATTAAAGTATATATTTTATAAAACCTTTTGTATGGTCAAACAAAGCTGTAGACCAATTTCCATAGCAGGAACAAAGGAGTTGAGAGGAATTGTGATATTTTGACCAAAGCACATCTCATATATTTCATTAAGACCTAAAAAAAACATGTCAGCTTTTGAAAATAAGAGCATTATAAAATTGACATCTTCTTTAAGTGATAAAGAGATGAAGTACAAAATGGAAATAAAAGAAAGAATAAAAACATCTAAATTGTGAATAAAATATATCAACCAGTGCCATCTATGAATCATATGATGAATTAAACTGTTCTGCATTTTCAGTGGACACAAAAAGAATCATGAAAGCCCTGCATCAGCCGCTGCAGCCATTAGTGTGAGTCCACAGCGTTTCATTATGCAAAGCAAAGCCTAAGTAATTCACAATGAGACGTAACATTGACTGAGCGATCTGAGACAAGAACACTTTTCAAAGTCTTTCTGGTATTTTTTAGCATAAAAAATCTCTATAGGAGTGGTCAGAAATTTGCTATCAGCTGCTGGTTTTAGTTCCCTGCTGCAGAAGCAACATTTGAAAATGTAAAGCTGAAATCAATGACTCAAAAAAAATCAGAAGATCTTTACAGAAGAGTAAAAGTGATATATCTATGTTTTTATGCCAAAGCGGTTGTGCTAAAGATTCGAGGAGCTTAAATGCCACCACTCAGTCAATGAAAAAAACAAAACATTGCAGATACACCTTGACATTGTTAAAGGATGACTTGTGTCATGGGTAGGCACAAAGTTTTTGTTTTGTGTGTGTGCATGTATCTAGAAATAAAAAGGTTTATATAGCCTATGTATAAACAAATGATGATTGGAGCATGCTTTTTTTTAATCTCATTGTTAAAGTGTATTGATTTACAAGTGCAAGAATGACCCTGGTTTCATTTAGTTGTTTTCAGAAAACTAAAATATTACTTTTGAACCTCAACATTGTGATTCGTGCCTTTTAATCAAAGAAAAAAAGCACAACTAAATTGCATTAATTAAAGCAGGACAAACACATGCACTCACACAAATACTGCAGAAACGTGAATACTTCCAAGAGATTCTTAAGTTATTACAGTAAAAGGACCATGAATCATAGTAAATTGATAGATCTTTCAATTTCCATGTCACCCATGGAATAAGTATTCTCATCATATTACTGCTATTATTATTGCTATTACTATTAATGGTGATAATAATTATAATATTTTTATCACTATTAATATCATCATTACTATTATTAACATAGTCATTATCATTATTTGTTTTACTGCCATTATTATTTACTATAATTGTTCATTTTATGGCGATCATTAGGAATATTAGTAGTGTCAACACTTTCATCAAAGTCATTACTAGTTAATAACTCTTTATAAATTTTATTTTATGACTACTATACATACAATTAGACATACTCAACACAGTAATAGCACATGTAATTTTTGGTTGAATTTTATGCTAAATTGACCCTCTTTCCTTTTCTTTATTCCTTTCATCCTTTTTATTATGTTTTTTTCCTTTTTCTTTACCCTATCACAAACACAATGCACTGTAAATATTGACACAATCTGCCATTTTAAAAAAAGTTATTTCTATTTTCTGCCCTGAGTTTAATACTAATGCTAATCATTGTATCCAATATTTAAGCAATATATGTTTTTAAATAAAAGCATGTGCTGTACCCCCATTAGTCTACATTCAAAGACTCTTGCTGCAACTCCAAAACTCTGAGTCGTTTTACTCTGAAAATGATTTTTAACACACAGTATCTCAGGCCCAACTGATTTACATTAATGCAGAAATGCTGCTTATTGATATTTACATTACAATTTTTTTTTCTTTAGCTCAGAATGATCATTCAAGGACACACATGGGCAGTCAGGGAGTAGAGGGATTGCTCCAACCAATTTCATACTTGCTGCTGCCTACTCAGAGTGAATAACAATTCCGCTGAGCCGGTTCTATTTGACATTGTGAATGTGTCATGTTCACAAGGATGGCTCCTTTTGAGTCAGCCAGATGCAGCATTCACAGACTTCAGTGGTGCCTCACATCCACCTGAAAAAAAATTGAAAAAACGTCATGCAAGCACTTTTGCTAACAGTGAAAATTCCTCAACTGCCCTTCTCTCTGGTAGCAGCATAAGCAATAGTGACTGCAGAAGTGTAAAGAGCCAACTAACTCTTGCACCTTTGCATGTACTATACATAGATGCAATACAATTCAAATATCAAAGGCAGTAACCTGCATTGATCGAACCCCCATGTGCATTTAGAAGTTGATTTAACAAGCTGTTTAAAACTTTATCTATATCTATTTTTGTCTGTCACAGAGAAAATTCCCTCTTGACAAAAGAAGTCATGCAGATCATTCTGCTGTCCTCCTCCATGTATTGATTTGATTTCATCTCATATCATTGTGAGACATGAGCTGAAATGTCTTTCTTACTGACAGCTAATGCTCATGTTGTCTGGCCCCATGCACAAAGGATTTGTTCTGCCTGAAGTGGAAAGAAGCTATTTTATTTGGGGAAAAAAGTTTAAAAAAAAAGTAAAACTCACTGCAATTTAAGTACATAAAATTAAAAGCAAGACTGTATACTGATTTAAAGCTTCACTGACAACTAATTAAAACACATCCTGCTTCTCTGGTTGCTTGCTTTGGAACAGCTGTTTATATTTCCCAATATTTTTTGAAAAGTACCAAGCTAGAGAAGCAGCTTAATTTAAACCCAAATTAATTTATTTTCACTAATGCAGTGCTTTATGAAGGCTATGCTTAATCATCCTCTTTTCTGGGGAAATTACATTACAGATTAGGTGCAATAACAGCAAGCAGTGGTGGAACCTTGAATTAATTTATCAGAAAAGCTAAGGGAAACTTAAAGTGGTCTTTAGGCATCAGTCTACAAGAAACGCCAGGCAAAAGCAAACAAAAAATTAACGTAAAAATAATTTTGCTACTGCATCTCACTGTAGGGAAGTCCTAATGTTAGGTGCTTGGTGCTACAGGTAAAATGTTTAACTTTAAAATGAAAAAGAAGGTAATTAATTGGATATTTGAATATTCCGATGCATTTGCTGAAGAGGAATTGTATAAACGGATGGAGAGATGTGACATTCTACTTTCCATTGACTCAAAACAATCGTCTCAAACGTTGCCTAGGAAGTCGGGAGTGTCGTCATCACGCAGAGTGCGTCCTTCATCGAAGCGAGGCACGTTGTGGTTTCAGTTTGTTTTCAGGGAAGCGTGAGGATGACAGAGCTGTGCTAAAGTTGCTAAAACTATCGCAATTCCAGGCATATTAAGATTCAAACTGTGGACAGACGGAGATAGAGGGTGAGGGAGTCTTACACTGGCGTAGATATAATGTCTATTAATGTTTAAACCGTAGAGTTTACAGCCGGAGCTCACAGTAACTATGAAGCTCATGTTAGCATTCGTGCTGTAGCATCAGCTTAACGGAGCTCATCTTTCTCTCCGTGCTGGAAGATAAACCAAGTCATCTATTATAATCATTTATGGCATGAGAATTTTAGCGGGGAAACAATTCCAAACTTCGTCTGGTACTTGGTGCCTTAATTAGCTGCCCATAGTCATTAGAATATTAAGACAAAGAAAAACGTGGCTTATTTTGTACATATTTGATTAAACTATGCCTCCTTCTGTTTTGTTCCACTGTAGTTCAAAATGCAGAGATGTCGAAGAAAATATACTCGCTGACAGACAATAGCAGCAAATATTCATATTTGATCATCTGGGACAGATCAAAAGGCTGCAGCACAGAGCAATCCCTTTTATGTCAAAGCATACAGCTATTACCAAAACGTATGAAGTTATGTGTGAGTGATGATTGTAACAAATCAGCACCAAATAAATTGGAAGTGAAATCCTTGATGACTTGATAGAGTATTAATCTGCCACTATTTACACACACATTTTTTCCCAAGACAACAATATGATTTTTGTGGGTGTGTGTTTTATGACAGTGAAGAATGTTTTCTATTTAGTCATTTTGTAAACTGATCCATCTGTAAATTGATTAACCTTTTTGCCAAATTAAACAAAGACAATGTAAACTTGCACCAGAAGAGGAAAAAAAAAACTTCATAGATCACTATTTCTTCAATTACAAATAAGTGAGAGTATTCCCTGTGATTAATCTTAATCTAATCTTCCCTGTTTGTTTGCTTTTCCCTCTCTCCAGGATTAAAAAGATGTCTGAGCCCGTCATCAAATCGAAACAAGCACAGAAAGAAGTTAATGGAATTTCAACAGAAGTCATCTGCACAGAGTTCAGTAATTACATATTTGTAGTTCTTACTCAGTATGGCAAAATCGGGACATTGATTTCGGTCACACCTGACTCCAGATCTAATGATATCAACACCCCAACGTTCTCCACGAAGGTACTGCTGGGCAAAGACGAGGTGCGTTGGATGAAATTGTTCAGATGAATATTGTGTCAGTGTGATTATAGACTTGTCCACAGGATGTCGGGCAGACTTGTTGTCACACGGAGTAACTCATTTCATGCGGTGAAAGGGCAGATGAGATTGGTTCTGAATGGCTTCAACAGAATGTGGAGAAATTAGATGTGTGCTGGCATGGACTTCAGTGATCTTTTAAAATTTACACAAGGAAACTCATTTCATCTCTGCATGAGCTTGTCATTTAACAGGTACACACAGCAGAGGATGTGTCATCAGTAGAAAAGTAAATTAATGCAAAGTTTGTTCATGAAGTTGATTAAGCTTTTTTTTTAAAGACTTTCTCTTAAAGGACTGCTGAAGGAAGTAAAAAGGTTCTTCATCATATAGCCAGTCTGTAATTTTCTGGCTTTATTCATTACACAGAAGTCAAATTACATTTTACAATCACATTAATAATTAAAATAGAATCCAGTTTAATAGTAAGATGTACAAATGCTGCTTCCTTTAGAAGAATGTCAAAAGAATTAATCAGTTTTTACTCGATGTGTGTGAAATGAGAGAGAAAAACTAATGAAGCTGCATGGCAGAAGATGCAGATTGAATTATTCACTAGATGTATAATGGCAAATGGCACATAATTTGATTGAAATGTATTTTTTTCAGGACATGAAAACCTGCTGTGTTTCAAATATTTGCTGTAAATTTTAAAAAGCTTTGTTATAGTGACCACTGCTCTCATGCCCAGCTTTTGAAACAGGATTATTTTCTTCTGATGTATACTTGTTGCATGCTGCATTTTGGGTGTGATGATCCAATACTATATTTGTGTTTCCATTTTCAGCCACTGACGCATGTCTGTGCCAAAAACCTGGCTATGTTCATATCACAAGAAGCTGGAAACAGGCCTGTCTTACTGGGATTGGCTCTGAAGGATTCCTCCATAGATACAGTAAAACAAATCAAAGAGATCATTAAAAGTTGTAAAGTGTGGTAGGTAGTCAGGAGAAGAAGCTGAAACTTGGTGTAATACAGATGTTATGGATACCCCCTGAGTCACACTTCCTTCCCCATCATTTGAAATGATAACTCTTCAAAATAAAATCTGTTGTTGTAAAAAGTTTTTTGCTCCAACACAGAAATGGATAAATCCTGAATAGATTCCTCTTAACATGCTGTATTTGTTCAAATAAAACAAGTTTATTATGGTAAATATAAAGTTGAGTTTGTCTGTTGTAAAGAACAATTTTCTGCATTTGTTCTCAAACCAGGAATGTGTAGTTTGGAAAAATGAGTGATGGTTCCTGTTTTATTACTGTAAGATGTATCAGCTTTACTGTTTCATATTTTTCACTATTTTATACTACAGAATGCAAATATTGAAACGTGTGTCATGAGGAGAATTAAAAAAATAAAATATTTCAAAGAGCAGTTTTAAAAGGTAGTTCTAACCTTTATGAAGCTGTTTATTTTGTTTATAGCTTTTTTAACACAAGCAGTAATACATTGAAATGGTTAATTTCTTGCACTTTAGAAGTGTGCAATGTTTGACAACATTTCCTACCACAGGTTTATCAATTTGTGAAAAAAGGTAGACATTAAGGTCAACAGGACTCAATAAATCCACCTTTTCAGATAATGATTTATATGCTAGTTTGTATTTTTATCAAATTGATTTTTTTTGGCTCAGTTTTTAGGGCGTTCCTGATATAACTTTTTATTGCATATAATTATCTCATACATATATATTATACATTATTATATATACTGTAACACATTTTAGTTTCTAAAATGTTGGAAATAAGTTCCACATGATTACTTCGGATTTTTCACCTTGCACCAATAGAACCAGAAATTAAGTTTACATCAGAATAAGAAGTAGCCAAGATTACCATATTTTGGTTGGAAATCCTTTGAAGGATTTACAATTTTTTGTGTATTTAGTATAATGCTGCAATCAACTCAGCTCTGACAGAATATGCATATAATATGAATAAATATCCCTCTTCTGAAGCTTATCTGTAATCTTTGTTGTTGATGGTTCACTTAGATTTCTGGCATCCACCGATGTTTGTAAAAAAAAAAAATCCAGATTTAAGAAACCTGCATTTGAGCGTCTGTCAGACCCATTGACAGTATATTAAAAGCATTGGATTAAAAGACACCCTGAGGTTAACACAATCCGCCCAGCAGGAAGCGACGTGATGACGACATCCTCGGAGCCGGAGCCCACGTGATTTCTTCACCTGTGCCCAACCTGTTTATCTCGGCTGCTGATCTGTTGTCGCTCCGCTAGGATAAATTAAACCTCTATAATTTACAGAGAAACTTTCAAAGCTTTCACCGAATGAACTCTACAGACTAACACTTGCGTTTGGACGTCGGAAGTTTTAGTTTAACTTCATTTTTTTTTTTTTTTTTTTTGCTTCCGTACTGTAGACTTCGACCTCAGTAAGGCACCTGTCTCTAACAAGGAAGTCTCGCCTGTTAAAACCTTGTTTGAAGAAGTTTACATATCTACAGTAAATGGCAGTAAATTCAGTAGGTGGGAAGCTCTGAAAAGCTGTTTTAGCCTCGATACTGATCCTATAACGCAGGCTTGTGACAATCCTGTGCTGTTTGTTGACAGCACCATCTGAACGGGATAAAGCTGCTTTCACTGTCGCCAGGACAAGGTGAGCCGTTTGTTGACACCAAAGAAGCTGCACATATACTAAGATCAGTTGAATAGCATTTGTTGGGCAATTTCTCCTTTTTAAAACTTTGGGGTGAACATTTCTAAAGAAATATTTTAAAAGAAATCCATTTTTATCTTGTGCACAGCTGGTACTATAATTCACAGGGGAATGAATGTTGTCCTACATTTGACTTGATGTTGTCTTTATTTTCTGTGTTTCAGATGAACTTATCTTTGGACATGGATTCATCCGCTGAAAATGGTTCAATTGTTCACCTGGATGCACCGATTCTCCCAGACAAGTCAGACCCCTCCAACATGACAATCATTCAAACAGGAAACGGGTCAATCATAGAGGAGATGTTTTTAAACACAATGACTGCAAAGGCTCTCTCTGGGATATTTGTTTGGTCTGCCTTGCTCATAACATGCCACCAGGTAAGCTTTAGATGGAGATTTTTCAAATGACATTGCCAGAAAATCACTTCACCTACAACCACAAGTTTGTAACTAGGCCTCAAAGCACTACACTCACAATTATGCAAATGTGTAATCAGAGAGGGTCTGGGTCAACAGATTGTACATCCCCTGCCTGAGGTTATGAATATAGTCATATATATTCTTATAAAGGATTATTTCCTTTCAGCTCAGTACAGTGGATTTAAGGTTTTAGCTCACTCTGCTTATTTTCATACTCCAACCCTTTCTTATCAACCTTAAAGGTATCACTTTTTTCCCCAGGCATGTATTAATGTGCCTTCCCTTCTTGAATTGTGGTTACTTTATAAACAGCAGTGTTATAAAATTAACTAAAATCTTCTAGATGATCACAACAGAATGAAAACGCTGTGAGCGCTCTCTGTATGGGGGAGGGTGATGGCCTGGAGGAATAAATGGCAACCCGGACCACCTTTACCCACAACTATTTAATCACTATTGTAAAATGAGTGTTTCCTCTCATGCCAGAGTTGCCCACTGTGCAGAGATGATAGCTTATCATTAAGGTTTTATCATTTGCAGAGAATGCAAAGGGGTGCTGTGTTCTATCAGCAGGGAAATCAGTTGATACTGAGATTACATTTACAGCGTTATAAAGGATGAGGATGTCGTTTTCCATTTCACAGTGGGTTTCATGTTATGCAGCTGTTGTGCTGCATGTGCATTCATCCATTTAAGCCTCTATAAGATTTCTGTTAACTTGCATTTGCATGTTATGTGTTGCAATGTGAATAAAAGATTGCACTTTACATCAGGGGGAAGGTATACTCATAGATCAACAGCACATTGCATCCAGTAAGAAAAAGGTTAAAAAAAAAAAAAAAAACTGTTTAGGGATCTGTAACTCAATATCCCACAAATTGGTTTCTATCTTTTTAATATAGTGCATGTTTGGCCTAGCACTTGCCAGCAAGACATTTTAATTGAACAAATAAATAGCAAGTGTTCCGCTGGGGGCGTGGAGCAGGTTTGCAACAGGCATCTTTTGTCACTCTGGGGGAATGAAATGGTCTGCAGGACTATTGTTGTAATGCTGGTCGTGTTTCAACTGACTTGGCTCTCGAGAATTGCTATAGACTCCTAAATGCACTTTCTGAATACTAAACACAGATAGACAATGACCTTATATCCTCTTGCAGGGACGTAGCCAATTCTATTTAGACTAGAGATCTGTGGAAGGTGGCTCATTTTTCATGGTGGTCTCATTGGACCGTAAGCAACCTTTAAGCGTGTGGGATTAAGAGAAGCAGATCAGTCTTATCCACGTCTGTACAACTGTTTGCACACAGCACAGTCTTTTACTGATAACACGTAGATTCACCTCTGTTTCAGGTTATTTATATTCAATACAGAAATGAGACTGAGCTTGAAATGATTGTTCAGCCACCAGGTCAGTTTGCTTCAGTTCACATGTGGAGATGACCCCCCCCCCCCCTCACAGTAATCAGGTTTTAGTGTTCAGCCTCTAATGGACATTTAATCAAGCTGCTGTGTTGAGGGGGAGATCATAGTTGTTGAGTTGGACTTTAAACATGTAAAACATAACCATTCATGGTTTTATGTTGATGTAATGGTCAATGTTTTGCACTTTTATTGCACCTTTTCAGTTCTACAGTGTGCTTTTCCTTCACCCACTTTTTATAATAGATACTGTACACACTCTGGTATTCAGAGCTTTTGGTACAGTCAGAGCTGTGAGGGAGTTCAGTTTGGGGCTGAACACCAGCCTTCTGGTTGAAGGACCAACACTCTTATCTGCTGAGGCACTTTTCAGGACAAGCAGAAAATGTGTGAAACTTCTTAACTAAATGGTTTGTCTCTTACTCAGCAACACTTAGTAAAATGCTTTGATTCTTCCATGGCTATTACAACTTGTCACCAACCCTGCGGATTCAAGTTTGTCATCTTTTGAGTGTTAATAAATTTGTGACAGGTTACCAAAAAAAGATTCATCCTCATCTCCATCTTCCCTTACACGCTTGTCACATTGCATCACAAGTTTGCCAATAAACAAAATGCTGAATTCTTTTCCAACTAATTCGGACCAATTGCCAATACAGATACAAATATATGATCATCAAGCATCCTCTATAATGGGATTGAGACATTATTTAGTGTTATTGCTATTGCTGGAAGTTAGACCTACTCGTGTACTATTTTTCTTTTTAAAGCAAAATGTTTAAATGTCTTCCTAGTTAATCAAACGGGGTAATAATGCTTTCTCAGTGACAATCCTGAAGTTAGTCAGAAGTAAGGCCAATTTGTCCTCATCTGCATGTCACTACTGATGCTGACATTTAATGTAAAGCATTTATCAGCTGATACGGATGACATGCCAATAACAGCACACATTGCTAGATGCTCTAGATTGTTCGGCCGGTGACTGTCCCCGCTCAAGTTTAGATTAGACTGCCAATGAAAAATTGTGATAAAATTGTTTTATAATTTAACAATTAGTGTTTATGAAAGCCCACGCCAGTTTAAGTTTATCCTCCTTTAGACGCTGTTGCAACAGTGTGATCTAGTAAACGTTTACTAATTCAGTGAGTTTGTTGTGGGGTGATTATTTCAAAATTGAAATGTTTTCTGCCTTTTTTAAGAAATGAATAGTTGTCAGACTAGAGCAGATTGAGCTTGGTGTGATGATTTGAATTGCCTTTCAAACACAATTAGTTGGCTAATGAGTCATTAGCATTTTGATCGATTTTTAGAGGATTTTCCTTGGCTATTTCTTTTTCAATGTTTTTTATTTTTTCTTCATTAAAACGGGCTCGTCAGAAGACGACTGCAATCAATTTTGACTGGCACCGCAAAAATATCCCCTTATATGCTGTGATCTTTAATAAGCACTTCACTTTGAGAGCTTCTTCTGCATAACAGCAGTCATGTTCAGAGTGAAAACAATACTAGCGATGGGATTCGAATGATTTTTCTCAATTAAGTCTGATAATTGCTCAGTTCAAGCAATCCCAGTATTGGTTGGATAAGAGTTTATTTATTTGATGCCAGAATCCATTGGCAATATCAAAAACATTGGAGACATTTCTCTTCAGCATTTCTCACCAGCATTGTTGTTGATTTGTTTACTCCGATGGCATTAGCTCCCGCAGTCATGTGATGACTTTAGCTCATGAGAGCCCTGAAAGGAACAATCTACCTGTGCTTTCTTCACTCTGTTGATAAGCCATCTCTCGTTCTGACATGCATCATATTCTGGAAAAGCCTGTTCATATCTTAGCTTCATTACCAATCGTATTTTTGAGCATGAATGCTATTTGACATTTAGATTAAATATATTTGTGTAAAAAACCTTTCTCTCAAATGTTAGTTAACAATGTGAGCCCTTATCTAAATCCTAAAGGTCAGTGTAAAGAATGATGAGGGGGATTGTCTGCCATATGCTGTGTGTATTCCCCAAACTGTTGTCAGATGCGCCGCATTCCGTTTATGGAGGCCATATGGAGTCACGAGGGAGAGTCGTGTGTCTGCAAGAGTTAAAAACTAAAGGTTAAGACCTTTATCAGCTCTGTGAAACAACATTTATGTCCTGATATTGTCTGCTGCTGTTTGAGAAGTCAGAGATGTGCAATTTATAAGGTGTGGTTGGTTGGTTTAAAGGATTGTTCTTGAAAGTCATTAAAATGGGAGTTGGATATTCTCTGTTTATTTTCAGATAACCCTGCCTCTGCATTTCATAATAGCAGACAGAAGAGTCAGTCCAAGACAAAACATGCCCATACATGATATCTTTCAGATATTTTTAAAAACAATCAGGAGTGGATATTTTATAGAAATTTCATTTTAGTCGTTCTGGAGAGCATCTGCCTTTTTTATTGCTAATATCTTCCTCCTTTTTTGACCATTTATGTTGTAATCAGCCGTGGAAGTAGTTTTGACACGTTGGCCGCGTTACATTGTTTTAATCTTTTGTTGTATATCACAAACTTAAAAAAAAGTTTACAAGTTTCATAGTTTCTGATTTGTGCTTCAATTCACACTAACATTGTTTTTTTTGTGATTCTTTTGTAGATCTATACACACCTCCGATCCTACACTGTGCCCAACGAGCAGCGTTACATCATCCGCATCCTATTTATTGTTCCAGTTTATGCCTTTGATTCTTGGCTCAGCCTCCTTTTCATCAGCAACAACCAGTACTATGTCTATTTTGATTCTGTTCGAGACTGCTATGAAGGTACGTATCACAAGTTGGTATTGATCTGCCCGATTATTTTCCCTTTTGGTGAGCTTCTTCTTTTTTTTTTTTTTGTTTGCCTTGCTTGTGCCCTCATAATTCAGCTGTTACTAACAGAACAGGAAGATGAGGAAGTAGCCAAACTAGTTTTTTCACACCAGTCATTGTCCTCGGAAACACAGACCTCTTATCTGGGGTGTAAAATTTCCAGAATGAGTCATTTTGAAAGCATCCATTTTGTATAATGGTTTTTACAACATCTTGTTTATAGTTTGGGAAAATGTTATGCAATTCTTGTGTATTTCAACCACAAATTGAAATATAACTTAAACCCTGGTCTCTAGCTTGCAGTTTAACTGCTATTGTACAGCAAAGCTGTGATTATGTGTTGAAGTTTTAAGGCCAGAATACTTCACCATTGCCAGAGGTGAATCCTATGCTAACTGGATTACACGCAATTTGACAGAAAAAAAAAATAGGAAATTCATTATTCAACAGATTACTGTCCTGTTTGCGAGCCAATTTTGTGGCTGATTGATAGTGCGGTCCACCAGAAATCAGGGAAACCACCAGCAGCTGCGGCTAAAACATAATGAACCTTCTCTTGACTGGACACCATCTGCATTAGCTTCATTTAATCCCTCCTTAAATAGTAACAAAGGATTAGTTAGGGATTTCCGAGACACAGAACCCTCAGAAGCTTCTTAATGTAAGGACTGAAACGTTCATTGTTCCAAAATGCAGGACTAATTATTTTTTATCATGTAGAAAGTTTTTCTTTTTTTTTTCCTTTTTCCCTTCTGAAATGATTTGACCTTTTTAAGTGAAGTAATACTTGAAGGTGATGAGAAATTACTCTGCAGTTGAAATCACGTAATAAGACATATTTGATGTTGGGTCTAAAAGAAATAACTTCTCTTTGTGTTACAGCATTTGTCATTTACAATTTCCTGAGTTTGTCCTTTGAATATCTTGGAGGAGAAAGTGCAATCATGTCAGAGATTCGAGGGAAGCCCATACAGTGAGTGCACTCAGTCCACTTCTCCATGCTACAGCTGCGTCACACATGTACACACCGAACTTCAGATTTGTATTCTTTTTGTTGCTATCTATTTTATGGTTATATCTTAATGCTAATAAAGGCTGTGACGTACAAGAGATATACTGCTTGCAATAAACGGCTCTCACAAATTGCATTTGCTTTTATCTCTGATCGTTTGAAACGTCTTTATTGGCTGTTGTATGGCTGAGTCAGCTTTTTTCCAAGAGTCTTTAAGAAAATGCAGATAATATTGAGTCTTTTTAAAATGTCAAGCCTCTCAATGAGCATATTCTTTTAGAAAAGTTCAGTTTTTCCTTTTTACGGGCCTGTTAGCATTACTATTGATTTCTATTATTTTTGTTCTGAGGTTGGACAGAAATCCATCGTTTCCAGCTAATAATTTCAGATTCTGTCTTAAGTCAAAGCACAATTCATGATTAGGTATACACAATATTATCGGCAAATTAAATATCATCATCATCATCCATGCCCGTCAGATAAAGTCAAGCTTGGTTTGCTTGTGACTTGTTTCAGGATTGTCACTGGAACTGCATCATCTGTTCTTGTTAAAGTAGAATGAAGTTTGACGTCTTCCTTGACATATTGTATAAGAATATAGCTCTAACATTACAAAAGACACTATGATCACTTTCTGCATTAGAAGTCAGAATTAGTAGAGAAAATAATCAGCATTTTAGAACTGTGCATCTCTACTCATAATAATAAAGTAAGTTGAAAAAGATGTGATCAATCCCTTAATCCCCAATTCAGTTCAGTTCAATTCAGCTTTATTTCTATAGCACCAAACACTACAGAGTCATCTCTAGGCTTTTATACAGTCTAATTCAATACAATTAAATGTAGTCTAATTATAATCCAATCAAAACAAATTCATTACATCATCCACAGCAGTCAAATTTACCCGTTACCATACCAAGGACTTGAAGTACCAGGGACATTCGTTACTTTTCACTCACCTTCAAGGAAGTTCTTGTTGAGAGGGAGTTCTGGTACTTTTAGTGTGGGGGCTTGCAGCATCAAACATTTCAGCTCAAACTCTCAGATTGATCATGTACTCACCCACATCCTTATATATTTACTACTGTCATATAATTGACAAATGATGCTGTAACTTAGGTGTTTATCAGTATTTGTTGTTATTTAGAAACACAGCATTCAAATCTAGCCAAAAAAAAATAAAAAATCCGATTTTTCTCTGGAGATGTAATCTTATGCATAAATACACACCCTTCACAGCATAACCCTGTAAGAAAGTTTTTTAGTTTTTTTTATGGATGCAACTTAAGTGTATTTCCTTGTCCTGTTTTTTTTTTTTTTTTTTGTGGTGTTCAGACTCTGTGTTTTGTCAGAAAACTAATATGCCACACTAAAAACTTAAGCAACTGCAGAGTGGAGAAACTTTATCTAGAAATAAGGCCGTTGAAATGGAACGATGTGGGTACTTTTAGTAGAAATTCAGCAACATGTCTATTACTTTAATATATTTGCTGTCAAGTTCTGTTATGTTTACTTTAATTTTCAATATTTAAGAATTTCATTTTGTATAAAATGCTTAAAAATCCACATTAGATACAGAGACGGATGCAACACAGCAGAGAACAACAAAGATTTAAACTAAATTCAAATTATGTTGAAATTTGTTTCGAGTGAATATCCATCCTCTCTATTTGCAAGCGATTTGGTTGTATTTGACTACTTGTAAATTTAAAGATTCAAACCTGTTTGCTTAAAAATGTTGACTGTTTTAAGCTTTAATATCAACCAGAAATACGATTTTAAAGTAATCTGGTCATATTCTATAATATTCATTATATGATAAATATGCTTCCATTTACTTAATTCATACAACTATTTCAGTTTTTATGCTGTGTTGGAATAAGTGTTTTTTCACTGATGTGAATTATCAGTCCATCGTTTCCTGTTATGTTCACAGGTCAAGCTGTCTGTATGGAACATGTTGCCTTGTTGGAACGAGCTACTCCATCGGCTTTTTAAGATTCTGCAAACAGGTGATCATTTCTTCTTTTTCTACTCCAGAAAGATCCCTCTTATCACTGAAAAAGATCCACTCGCTGAAAAGAAGAATACATTATATTACCTTTTTTTTTTTTTAAAAAAGGAGGAGAGAATTCGGCTGAAAATGACTTTTTTTGTTCAGATCTCCGGGCTCCTTTTAAAAATGACAGTTTTTTTAATTGGCTGTGCACTTCTCAGTGGATAACATCCACTGGTTAAAAACAGAAAATCAAAACAAAAGCAGCTGAGGCCAGGTGAAAGCAGCTTGATAATACACAGTTAGAGATGATATGAAGTGTCAGCACCAAGCTCCCCTCCAGTACCTTGGGGTGCAGCAACAATCTCTATTGTAACACTGATGGATATTAGATCTGAGGTGTGTGTCTTCAAAACAAAATAAATGTTGAAAAGAGCAAAAAAATGTTTTCTTCTTCAACCCAGACGATAAACAGTGTGCTTTGATAGGAATATTATGTGAAGACTTAATAGGAAAAACCTTGCAAGGGCTCTGGTGACACATCTGAAAGCAGTAAAGAATATTTTTAAGAGAGATAAGTTAATGATATTGACTAGATTTTTAGTGGAAGCATTACACTGAAACTCCAATGTCTTTTTTTTCAAATTTTTTTATTTGTTGGATGTGGTCTAGGAATGTGAAAGTTTTTTTAACTGTGATGCCTGCAGAGAGTTTTCTGTCTTTAAACGTGCTTAACCTTGCTGAAATCCAGAAGACAGAACATTGAAGAAATTACTATA
The DNA here is from genome assembly GCA_037177055.1 of Atherinosoma microstoma. Classification (NCBI taxonomy): domain Eukaryota; kingdom Metazoa; phylum Chordata; class Actinopteri; order Atheriniformes; family Atherinidae; genus Atherinosoma; species Atherinosoma microstoma. The sequence continues at coordinate 17,518,713 of JBBBVU010000022.1, read as the reverse complement.
TACTGAACACTTTTAAGGTAGTTATTAAAGCTCGGTCACGACCAATATGACAAGACCAACACGAAAATTCTAAATACTGATAACACGTGATGTATATTCATTTCTTCTAACTGAGCCCTTCATATACTGATCACAGTGCTGATAGAAAATAGGAAGAAATGTTTTAATCTCAACCTAGGTTAAAATAAATAAGTTAAACATTTTCTTCAACATCTTCGTAAAACAGATGTGATAGGCCTTCTTTTTTGGTATGTAAACAAACATCAGAAGTCTTCTCACGTTTTTGAGAAGCTTTTGCATGTCATTACTAGAGGGCTTAACAAATCAATCACTGATATGGAAAAGCAGCTTGAACTCGCGCTTGTTTTTGAAGATAATGCTGGAGGATAAGCTGCTCTTGCATCCTCAACTGTTTTTAGCATTACAGTTTGAAGTCATTTATCATATTTTCAGATATTTGAGGGACTTATTTTCTTGAAACTGGGCACAGGTAGGAACCCTGTGGGCCCTCTGGTGCAGCTGTTTACTGGATCCAGATGAATTAATAATTAATCAAGTCTGAGTGGGTGTGCCTGAGAAAGTTTAGCAAGTTTGGTTGCCTAAACTAGCATTACAGTTGAGCTACATTATTTATGCATGAGGATGCACAGTCAGAAATTGGAAGATATTGACATTAACAGATTAGTTTTTCTGAACTACTTTATATATCATATGACTGTAATATCACTGTGGCTGTAAGATCGCCTCTGGTAATGGAACTGTAGAGAAATCTAACATGAATCTGCAGCATTGCTGGCTTTGCAGAGGTTTGAAACATTTCCGCTCACTGTTTTGGTATCTGCACCCTCTTACAGCACTGCTTTGGTCAGAGCAGACAGCTGTTTTCAGCATAAAAAGCTTAAAAAAGTCAACTGCATGCTTCGTTCTTCACCAAACAGCAAGCATTTTGTACATTCATCCGCATGCAGATGTCACAGCAGCTGCCCAGCTGACTGCTGACGTCTCACAAAAACTTGATGCTATCTATCCTGAGGCACCTAGGTTTATTCATGGAGATCTTAACCAGTCTAAATTAGATAAGACTCTACTGTCTTATGAGCAGTATGTGACCTGTCCAACCACACAAAAGTATTTCTATAATTAATTTTTGTTATCAGTGGAGCTTATAAATCCCTGCAACTGCCTTTCTTTGGAGCTTCCTACCACAGTAGTGTACTTCTTTTGCCTGTGTACCAGCCTGTCTTTAGACACCTGCAGCAGGAGGTGAAGAGTGTGAAAAACTGGACTGAGGACAGCAGAACTTCTCTACAGGCTTTGCTTTGATTGTGCAGACTGGCAGTGTTTCTTTAATGCATGGGAGAACATTAATGAACTTTCATAGTCTCATCATACGTCACATTCTCTGTGGATGCCACAATTCCTGTAAAAAAGATGGTCAACCTTGGGAGAAGAAAACTGTACCCAGGGAGGTCAGAGAGGAAATTAGAAAGGCTTAACTAAGATATAAGGAAAAAGTTAAAAAACAATATGGTAGAGGTGATCTCAGGGCAACCTGGAAAGGCATTAAATCCATGGCATCCATCTATCAGCCTATTCTGAGAACACAGAAATAAGGATAAATAGTGTCAACGACAATCCCCTGGCAGATTCTTTTAATTCATTTTTTACTCAGTTTGAAAGGTCAGACTTTTTAACGAACATTCCCATTCTTCGTGAGTCTTTCACCCTTCTCTTGTCTGACCTTCAGACTGATCCTCTCATTACTCAGGACCAAGTCTTGAACCACTTAGAGGAAGTTAACATGTGTAAAGCTGCAGGTCCTGAGGCAATAGCTCAGTGAAGTATTCTCCTCTCTCTTTCAGTTACTGTATGTGCTTATTGTTCTTGGCCAGATACCGACCTTGTGGAAAGCATCCACTATTATGCCACTTCCTAAAAAAGATAGTAGACCGAGAGAACTGCATGAATTCAGGCCTGTTGCCTTAACATCCCTGGTCATGAAAGCATCTTGAAACTCTCATGTCCCACGCTAGATGTATATTTGCAGATTTTTCTTCAGCTTTTAACAAGATGCAGCCTCACATTTTAGTTCAGGGACTTGCTTTGGATTTTAAACTTCCAAATCAGATCTTATTGTCAATCTTAAATTTCTTAACTGAATGAATCCACCGTGTTTTTTGTGAATGGGCAATTAGCCGTTAACATCGATCCCCTCAGGGCTGTGTACTCTCTCCCTTACTATTTATTTTGTACACAGACAGCTGTAGGGCATCCTGTAAAGGAAGACCCCGATCACACCGCCCTATTAACATTGCTTCATGGGATAGAAGAGTGTCATGGTGGTGTTTTGTCAACATATATTCTGTGGTGTGACAGTAATTATCTGGACCTAAATGTTACAAAAACAAAATAAATAATTATTGACTATAGAAAGAGCTCTGCCCATCCAACAGCCAGCATCATTCTAAGTGAAGAGGTCTGTTAGGAAGGACGAGCTGAGGATTCACCTGATGTGGAAGCTGAACTCTTTTAATGTTTCTGAGAAAATTTTTGGTCATTTTTATCATTCTTTTATTGAGTCTTTTAACCTTTTTCTTTTATCTGCTGGTTTCAGTGGTTGTCTTAGAGACAAAAACAGGTTAAATAACATCAAAATGTGTTCCAAGATTATTGGTGTTCCTCTGAAAGTTAGGAACCTCGTATAGAAACCAGGTAATTAAGAAAGCCAGACGTATCATTGATAAATCTGGTCACCCTCTGTCACTGGAGTTTCAACTTCTGCCCTCTGGAAAGCGCTATCTTGCCCCACATTACTCAAACTTCTTTATCCCTTCTGCAATTAGACTCATGGCAATATATATATATATATATATATATATATATATATATATTAGATGTGTTTTTTTTTTTATGGATCATTGAGGTTTTCAGCTGCTGGTATGCATGCCCAAGGTAGAAGGCTTATTGCTAAAATTCTGCTTATTGATCAGAAAGTTTGCGTGTCAGGGACAGGCACAAAGGCATAGAAGGAGTTAAGTTTGTCAAAATACCCGTGCACATGTGAACAAGGCTGTAGTGATCAGCTAATATGAAGCATTTGGCTGTTTAAACACACCAACATTTTCCCCAGGAGCTGGAAGATTATCTTTTTAGTTGTTGTCATGAGTAACTGTAGTACAAGGAACTGTTCTGGTAAACACTATGATACTTTACAGCATCTCAGACTGTGATTGTTTTATAAAACATTATTACATATTGTATTAGAAATGACTATTTATTCTCTCTAGTTTACAGGCATGTATAATTAACATATCCTCATATCTTACATTTCTATCTCATTTAATTTGCCTCGGTCTCCCAGTTTATTGCCTGATCTTTTATAGAGTGCAAATTGCAGGAGTGTAGTCACAGACTCTAAATTTACAAGATCTTATAAAGCACTGTCGACTTTTGATCCACTGCAACCATGGACGTGCATTGTGTTTTAAATATCAAGCATGTCAGCAAGCATGCTAAATTGCTTTGAGGATATTCAGAGTGACAAACTGGCACTAGAACAGGCTTAGGGCAAGTTAAAACTGTCAGTACTGGAAGCTTCAAAGTAAATCAGTTATACTGTATTATATATGCTTATTAATACTACTTTGCTAAGCATACCACCAACTCTGGTCATTCCAGAAAAGCTTCCCTTTGGCTAATCAAGTTGAACACTTCTGGTCTGTTGCTTTCATGTATGGCAGCCTCTGTCAAATTGGTTAGTTCAGGCTTGAGTGCACAACGTAGAGGACACCTGTCCTGCAGTTTTGCATTGCAGTTCTCCATCCTCTACATTAATGTTGTAATATCAACATCCTGAAGGTTATTTTAATCATTTGATGGAAAGACCACTTGCATCTGTTTTTAAGTGAGAACTTTCACCTTTTAATTAAAGCGCTAATTCAACATATTAAGAATGCTTGATTTTTTTTTATTTTATTTTATTTTTTTAAATCTCCACCTCCAAATCATTTCATTACAAATGCATAGCTCTGATGTTTTAGAGGAATGGCCACTGGTTACTTTTAAATGAGACACTTGCACATCTTTCCCATCTCATCTGACGTCCAAATAGATTCCGGCATCCTCGTCCTCCTTCTTTGTGTCCTTGCCTGTTGTTTCATCTTGGGTTGTCATGTGTCCTCCAGGCGACTCTCCAGTTCTGCGTTGTCAAACCCATCATGGCAGCCATCACCATCATCCTGCAGGCCTTTGGCAAATATCATGATGGAGATTTTAAGTGAGCAGCACCTCTCTTTGCATTTCATTCTCAATGTATCCTGCTCATGCATGTCATTGCCAGAAGGCTTGTTTGCTATTTATGTGAACATGGAAACAATTTGGAAGGGAAGATGGTTGTATCGCCTCTTCACAGTAGGAATTAAGTTATTTTAAACTTTTGTGTTATTGGATCCAACTTTGCATGCGCAGCTTTTGATCTTACAATGAGTAATGTTGAAGCATGTGTTTAGAATTAAGTCTTTTGATTATCATCACATGCTTTACTTGAAGAATATACTTGAAATATTGTAAAGTAAGAGGCTCTGCTTCATTTCATACTTTCAATCTGTATATCAATTGATACAAAAGCTGGAAAAATTGCAGACTAACAAATTTAATGAAAATCGGGGCTTCACAAGTGCCACTAAGGGTCTCAGCAGAATATTGGTAATTTATTCAATAAAATTGTCTTCTGCCTGACTTATTTTCAGGTGCCTCTCTGCTCGCTGTCTGTGTCTGAAGAGTCAGCTGTGACAACACTTGTTTCTTAACTACTCAGATGCAGCAGACTTCATTGAGGGCTTCATACGGAAGTTTCTTTATCATCATCCTCGTACCGTCACGCTAAAAGATCTCAAGTTCTTCTTATTTCTCTAAATACTTCAAGCAAAGTGATCAGGGAGAAAGAACTTTATTTATTTTTTTATTTTTTTCCGGTCACGTCTTTCCCGAGCTCTGCAGCAAGACCATGATGTTTCACAGATTGTTTACTTATACGTTTTCAGTCAACCGTGCACTCTGTGTACTTCATGGGAGTAATTAGCCTTGTCACAGCTGAGTCTTCAGAGAGCCTCTCTAGAATGAAAAACGGGGGCAGAAAGGCACGCTGATGATTTAATGAAGAAATCTGCCTGTTTATGGGATGTATTCTGGACAGGAGAAGGTCATCTATATTAACGTTTTTAAGTTCAAAGAGGACTGAAAGGCTGTTTCATAAAACATTGAATGTATGCTGCTGTTTTTAGAGTCAAAGGGTGAATAAAAGCAACTGGAAGAAGTTACAACCTTTTGTTAATGCAATATGGCGCACTCCACCTTTCTTTCTTTGCAGTGTGAATGGAGGATACCTTTACATCACAATCATCTACAACTTCTCAGTCAGCTTGGCTCTCTACGCGCTCTTCCTCTTCTTCTTTGCCACAAGTGATCTGCTCAGGCCATACGAGCCAGTTCTCAAATTTCTCACGATTAAATCTGTCATATTTCTATCATTCTGGCAAGGTGAGTTCAAATTCCTTTTATTCCTTCCACCACCTGCACATGAAAAAGAAAAAATATCTAATAGAAAAATGTGGCTGCTTTTGTAGGAATGGTCCTGGCCATCTTGGAACGCTGCGGCGTCATTCCCAAAGCTCTTTTCATCGATGGACAAGAGGTGGGCGCCGGCACCGTGGCAGCAGGCTGGCAGAACTTCATCATCTGCATCGAAATGTTCTTTGCTGCCATTGCACTCCGATATGCCTTCACTTGCACAGTCTACCAGGAGAAGAAAAATGATGTGCCTGGTGAGTACAGCTTGTATGAAGAGCTTAGAAATTCACTTAAACTGATTATTGCATCTTACTCTCACCTCCAAGATATATTGGCTTGTTCTCAGATTAATTGCCCTCCTCTCTGGCACAATAATAACAGTCTTGAAGGTATTTTTAAATTGCAGTGATGTAGTCTCATTGTTCTGTTGAACAACCCACAGAGACTTTTTTACTAATGTCCTGAGATGCCCTTTAAAAAAAGAGCGATAATACCAAAGCTTTAAAAAAGAAACTTAAATAGAATCCTACCTAAAGGACTTGAATATATATTATTAAATTGTTGGTTTTGATTTTATAGATGCATTATTTTATATGTAGCAGTGATTAAAGATTTGTCTTCCTTCATATGGCTTCTAGGGGTGAAAATCGATTCACATAAATATTGTGATTTTTTTTTCTTTTTTTTTTTTAATCAAAAATGTGGTTCTTTTTTTTTTTTTTTTTTTTTTTTTTTTTTGTTTTTGCCGCCCCAAATCGGAAAAAAGTCGGGGGGGGAAAAAGGTTTTTTAAAAAGTTCAATCTCCGTTGTCCCCACACCCC
>JBBBVU010000022.1:17494756-17512224 GCA_037177055.1 Atherinosoma microstoma | reverse complement strand
TGGGCTGGGTGTGGGGGGGGGCGCGGTTTTTTTTTGGGGGGTGTTTTGTTTTTTTTTTTTTTTTTTTTTTTTTTTTTTTTTTTTTTTTTTTTTTTTTTTTTTTTTTTTTTTTTTTAATCAAAAAGGTGGTTCTTTTTTTTTTTTTTTTTTTTTTGTCTTGTCTGGTATTGCAGCATACAGTCTGGCTGCTGTTTTGTGTTCTCCAAATTTAAATGCTTAATTTTCACCTGGTTCAACTATATGCTGAATAAATCTTAATCTTAGTTTTTTGGGGAAAAATGGTTCCTGATTTAAATTAAATAAAAAAGCAAACAGAAAAATCAGCAATATTAAAGAATCGTATTTTAAATCGAATCGACACCCAAAAAATCATAAAAGAATTGAATTGGGAGGAAAGCATATCGTCCCAGCTATAATGGCTTCAGTCTCAGAGGGTAGTCTTTGACTACCAGGTTTTTTTATATTTGAGTTTAAGTGTAGCAAGCAAGACTGAATACAGTGCTTTACATGTTTTCAATTCAATTCAAATTTATTTGTATAGCACCTTACAAACAACAAGCGTTGACCAAAGTGCTTAACATCGATTAAAACAGATAAAATAGGTAAAACAGGAGGAATAAGAAAACAGAATCATATTAACAGGGCAAAGATAAAACTGCACTTTACTGGTATTTGAAGGCCGAGGGGAAAAAAGGTGGGTTTTCAGTCTAGATTTAAACTGATCTACAGTCTGTGATGATCTGATGGACAGAGGTCCATCGATATACGACCACATCTACCAGTACAAGTATTAGTTTGGAAGTGCCATCGTGTTTACCAAGATGAAAGAGGAAAAAAGGGATTAGAAACCATAAGTGGCGCTAAGTCTGTTCATCTGTAGGCTTTTAATGCAAACAGGAGTTCCACCTTCTGTCACCAGCTCTTCAGGGTAAATATTGAAGTGAGCTGAGGGGGGGCAGTGACTTTAACTGAGGACTATAGAAGCCTGGTTAGTGCAAACACTTGTGAGATTCTTTCAGTTCAAATCCAGATTGTTAATTTGTTAATTTTACTTCTTTAGCCACTTTTGAATCAACATATTTCCTGCTGGGCAATAAAAATTGAAATGGGCAAGCACTGAGGTGATAGTGACATGAAAAGAAGAAGAAATAAGATTTAAAAAAATTGGCACATAAGCTGCATAGCAACAAGCTGGTGTGTAGAATGGATGATATTTGGTACAAACAAGGTTGCCGATGGATAAAATGGAAAGAGCCAGCATTCATGGTAGTAACTACAGAAGAGCTTTGTATAGTCCTCTCATTAGGATTACTGTTTTAATCCTAAGAACAGTCATTATTACTGTCAGTGCTAATTGTCATTTATATTACAACTGCGTGGGCTGATCTGACAATGAATAAAAGATCTATCAAAGCAGAGAGGGATATTGTGTGAGACAGTTTGGAGGGACTGGGCAGTAGAGCCAATGATCGCTAAGCAGATTGGAGTAGCTGTCAGGCGCATATCAGGAACAAGCAGCTCCAGAGCCAAAGATGGTGAGTGACCTCAGATCTGCAGATCAGGAGAAAAGGAAGGCAGAGAGAGGCGGAAAGAGTTGAGAGAAAGTGGAGTAGAAATGCAAGCTGCAGAAGGAAGTAAACAACAGTGGTTTTTCACCTCACAACTGTAGGGGGAGCCAATGAGCAAAAAGCTGATAAACGAGTTCTAAAGAAAGATTAAAAGAAAGGTAGTCAGTTTTTATTTTTTGATTTGGTCCGCAGCAATGCAGTGAGTGTTGGAACAGAGGCAACCTGGGGCAAAAAAGGCCGAATGGTAATTCAAATGTGGTAGCAGATGTCAGGCAGTTGACAGGCGTCTAAGCTTGTGCTGTTAAAGTGCTGCGGTTGTTAGTCCGGTTGCAGAGGTATCCAACCTAAGGACGTGTATTCATATGTATTGCTCAGAAGACCGTTGCCATTAAAGTAAAATAAGCACAGAATGAGTATTAATGCTGCTTTCAAGAAAATGCAGATGGGAGCAAAGCTGTCTTCTTAATGCACTGAAACTGCTCCATTACTTTAACTGCCTACCACACTGAATCTGGAAATGCTAGATATTTCTATTTAATGTGTGTTTATTATTTAATTGAGATGGAATCGAACATGATTCATATATTAAATGATTTGTTTTCATTCCCAGACTGTTTTTCAGCTTATATTGACATAATATAACACATTTCTTTGTCTGGTCAGTGTGGGTGCTACAAATGGGCATTGGAATAAAAGTTTAGTTTAGTTTTACTGCTCGAGTCACTTGGTTTTTCCTGCAATTATTGTACTTTTGGGTAATAGCTTTAAGTTCCCTCAGGTGTGTCTGTGTGGTTGCAGAGGTTGCCATATTTGTGGTTTATCACTCCTCTTCCTCAGCTTTGTTGAACAGGCAGGCTGGCTGGAAGGAGAGACTCAGCAGACCATGTCTAACTGCCCCCTTACACCCCACAAGAACCCTGTCTTACCCTTCACTTTGCCACCTCCTATAAGCCGAAGCAGTCAGCAGTGCCAGTGACCCTGAAACAGAAAGCTGTGGATGTCTGCCGGCTCTTTTTCCTTTCTTTCTTTCTTTCTTTTTTTTTCTCTGAACATCATTTTAGTGGAGAAGTAGAATCAGTTGGACTCACAGCTGGGTGCTCGGGGACCATCAGTGGAGATGGGGACTGTTACTGATTTCTGTTCAGTCCACTTATACACCACAGCTGACAAAGGAAAAGCAACAACACAGTAACAGTAAAACCCTGAAATGTTTAGTTTATTAATTGGCAGGAAGAAACTTTTCAAGCAGTTATTTAACTGCCTAAAATGTCTTGTTTTTTCCCTCAACATTATAGACATAGTAATAATAATTAATACAGTAATGACAATAATTAAATGCCCAGTATACTTCAGGGAATAAGTTTCTTTAAGTCTTGTTTTGTTTTCCCACTAAGTGTCAGACTCTGAGCTCAAGCGAGACCAGGTTTTGAAATTTTCTTCCTCTCTTTTATATTCACTCCCCTTTATTTGAACTCTATGGTGGTTTAAAGCTGCAACATCACAGCCTGACCATTAAAGTGCTTTTGTAACTGTACCCTTGTTGTTCCTGCAGAGAGCATCCCCCCAATGCAGAGCATCTCTAGTGGTCTAAAAGAAACCATAAACCCAGGAGACATGGTGCAGGATGCCATCCACAACTTCTCTCCAGCTTATCAGCAGTACACTCAACAATCCACACAGGAGGTGACCCAGCCCAGCACCAATGGAAAAATGTCCACAGGCAACAAGAGCTCCCGCAAGTCTGACAAGATCATGCTGATTACATCTGATGATGAGTTCTAGGCAGTTTTCAGACAAGATCCAGGTGTTTGTGCCCTTTCCATCCTCATCTCCGGCCCCCTGGGGAAACAGCTGTGTCATATCTCACAGAGCTGGATTGGACCCAGGTGTTTAATTTGATCATCCCAGTATTTAAGATGGACTGCCTACTTCTGTTCTGTTTCAGTGATAATTTAGCCAGCAAGTGGAGGATGAAATTTAACAGGTTTAAGATTGATAGCTGAATAGCCAGAGAACTGATCTGTCTCCACCTTGCTGTGATAATCAGGAAAATGACATGTCACCTTCACTTCATCACAGAAGTCTGGAGCTATGCGTTTTCTTTAAATCAAGCCGCTGGATGTTCAGCTGCGTCCCCGATGCAGGTTCTGGCTTTGTCATTATGTTGCTGTGGTCTTGCCGTCTGAAGTGTGTTCCCTCTGAATCCTGTCAGTTTCAAAGAGGAGATGATTAATATGTGACTCCACGTGGGAGGCAGGGAAACCAGCGATGGCTGAGAATGGCACTTCATGAACTGTTTCTCACATCTGCATGTTTGAAGTATTTGCTGAGCATTCCTCTGCGTGGTTTTCTAACAAATGGAAGGATTTGTTCAAAGACGCATTAGTTTTGGAGCAGGCACTTCAAGCTGCACTTTACAATCCTTTATATCTACCATTGAAGGGACAAATCTGATAAACCCATCTCCTGTAGAGTGAATATTCTCATTAATTTTCCCAGCATGTTAAAAAGTGAAATTGAGAGCAGCTAGATGGCCATTTAACAATTGATATTTTAGCTTTTACACTGTTGTAACTACTATTGTAACATCACTCATAATTCCACATTCAAGGGACTGTAAAATATGTGCAAAATTTGATTTGTGTTAATTGTGTTGTATAATATGTTCTGTTTGTGTTAATATGTTTGAGTTAAAGTGTGAAGATCTCATTTTATTTATTATGTCAAATTCAGGCCCAAAAAGGGGAGGGACACAATGTTATACCTCAGACTCTGGGTTGTTCTCTGTTCTCATTAGGAGCGTCATATGTCACAGGATTTTAAACATTCAAGTTGCTAAAGGCCAATCTTTATATATTAAGTCCTTATTTGTTTTATTTTTATAACATTATGTGCCAATGATAGCGGTCTTTCTGGGAAAGCAGAAATGAACTTAGATTTGGCGAAGTAGTTTTAGTCTTGTCTTAGTTTTTCTTTGCTTGAATGGAAAAAAAAATGCTTTTTACGTCTGTAACTTTCATGCATAGAACTTAGTAAGTGAACATTTTAATGATTAAATGGACACAGTAAACCTAATAGGAATAATTTACCATTCTTTGAATCAGAAACAAAATGTTTATTTATACATGAGGGTAGTTCATTGAGAAAACATGTAAATAAATGCAAGTAAAATCAAAATAATTTAGGTGTGTTTTTTTTTTTTTTAATAAAATAACACAAATCCATGAAATAAATATAAAATATATATGAGCAGAGTAATGACATGGTGTAAAGTTTACATACTCAAGTTTATGCTGCCTTTTACTGTCCTCTTGAAAGATATTGACACTCACTAGACCTCTACGTGTCATCAGACTCAAAGAGAAAAAAACCTTTTCTCAAACATACAAACTTGGCATAGAAATTGCAGCAACTGAACAAACATTTAAAGCAATTACATTTATTTTCTGCTCCATCCCTTCTACATGGCTGAAGTTGAACAGTGTAGCTTGTAGGACTGGCAGAGCTTGTGTGTGTGAAAGCTTATACAATCAAAAACGTTTTCGGAAAGAGAATAATCTTGAATTCTAGTCGAGATGCACAAATGACTTTGTTCTTTCAGACACATTTGCACTTTTGTAATTCATGAAAAAAAACAATCAATGAAATAATCACAGATGTCTTAAACAGGACTTTTACTGCTGTGTGATGTTACGAGCTTCATTAATCTCTTCTTTAGTCACTAGTAGGTTACAAAACTGTCCCAACCTATGATCTGTAAACAAGAAAATATCAATTTTCACCCACAAATTATTTGTTTGTAACACCTCTTATTTAAAGAAAGGATGGGAAAAAAAAGAGTATAGCGTGTGTGTGTTTGAGAGCACGAACAGACCTCAGCTTGGTCACGCTGAACAACAGAGCACTTAATTCACCCAGAGAAAGGTTTGTCTTTTATTTGGCACATATTTAGTTTGACATGGAAAAAAGACACAATTTACATGATGAATATTTAGGCGTGCTTATAAAAATCAATTACCTCAGTCTTGAATTCAGTAATAAGTGCTTTAAAAAAAACAACTAATTCAACATTTTCTTTGAAAATTTACCACAAGAGGTCATGTTTTACATGAAATGCTTTTTACCTCACCTGTGGTCTGAATGTGTGAATCTAACCAATGTAAACACATAGTTACTCATTTACCTCGAATGTCAAACAGACCTCATTAAAAAGGGTCTAACAGTCTTTAAAGAATTCAAAATAGTTTTTATGCAACAATTACAAAAGCTTGAAAAACAGTGGAGGTAAAACCATGTTCGCTTTAAAATCTGCAAATGGCTGACATGGTTTGCATGCAGATTAATGACTAAGAGCATAATGGCTTAAGGTAGCATGTTGGAGTTAATATTCAGTCTCTGTCAGATTTTCAAGATAACTTATTTGTGTGAGAACGACATTTTTGCTTTACAATCTGTCCAAAATGATCCAGAAGTGATTTTAAATGTATGCATTGCTTTGCTGTTTTTTTTAGTCAGAATTTGAATTTGGTCCATTTTTATGTCACACTCCCAACATAGTAAAGATTTATGACGGATGCGCATCCGCTCTTTACCGACTGCTTCGTGTAATTATCCCATTTGCACTGCGACAGATCATTTGCCCCTACGTAACCCTAGTCAATGTATAAGAAGTTTAAAAGTAAATGTGCAGTGCAGAACTGCTGATGGGACATAAATACTCACAGAGGACTTAAGTTCTGAAAATAGTTCTCACTGTAAATGTGAATACAGCTTCTGTCAGAAAAAAAGGTCACCATCAATATAATTAGACTTCAAAGACTGATTACATAATCACACCACTCCCAGGATAGTAAAAGACATAAATATAGAAAAATATGTAATATATATTTAAATCTATATACTGTATGCAGACTGTATAAAACTAATATCAGAAAAAAAGAACACAGGACGTATCAACATAGAAACCAGGTGAAAATACAAAATGAGAGTAAGAACACAGCAATGCCCCTGCTTCATCACAGCAGGTTGTACAGCAGCAAAGTTCCCCATACTGTTCTTTGCAGCTATGGAACAGGGGAAGAACAGTCATGTCCTCTTAGCCAAGAGAAAATCCTGACATGAACAATCTCTATTGACTTCACTCCAAATTAGGAATGGATCCTCTGTTAAGAACAGCTCGATTTCAAGTTCATTTCAGATTTTAAATATAACAAAACGTTCGACAAGAGCAAGGTGTTTACTGCATTTAGTTGGCATGACGCCACCGTTTCTAGAGATGGGCGTCAGGAGTTCTCTTGTAAAAGAGTGTGTCAAAAGCAAAGTAAATAACTACTGTTTGTGAAAAATACCAACACCGGCAGCAGTACTTCTTGTGACCCCAGCAGGAGGAATGATTTCTTTTTTGGACAGAATTAATCAGCCTAAGTGACAACAGAAGCAGACTGGGCTTTGTCACCTCGGATCTGTAATATACAGGAAGTAAGTTGCATTGCATTCTACTTAAAAATGACCACTCTCATTACAATTATATCCAATATGGATTACCTACCAAACATCATCCAATAAGTGCTGCAGTGTACACATATCATAGTTAACCATCCTTTCCTTACTCAGCCTGCAGTAAATGGTCACGCCACATTTAATCATCATGCAATTCAGCCCCAGTAACTACAGAAAGAAAAGCTTCGGTCATCTTCTCCGTTTCTATAAATAAGCTGTCCTGTGAATGATCTTACTTTATACTGTATCTTTACAGTTATAAGTGCTATGCGATGAGACTAATTGTAATCCACACGAAATCTGGCTCAACACACTTCTCGCTCACATTCCAAATGTACATTTTGTCGTCCCCAGTTGGATTAGTATAAAAATCTGTTAAACATGATGCAAACAAACATACCAACAAAATCACATGCAACGCTTTCCAAACAGCCTCCGATGTCTTTAACAGAGTCGACACTTTTCAACCCCGCTGAATAATTCAACAGTTTCAGCTAAAATTGAGTCCTACTTCGAATTGCAGATGCATCCGATAATTGGATCTACAGTACCTGATGAAGTTAACCTACAGACGTGAGACGTGTCTATAACTGTCGTGCTAGTGCTAATTGAAATTCTTCAGTACTCAGCAAAAAACTGCTCAGCTACTAGCTCCTGTGTTCTCCAGATACACCGTACGGAGCCATACGTTCACTGGTTTTTCACTTTAATTGACCACTAAAAGATGTGATTTTACTGCTTAGCACCTCCTTAAAGAAAAGAGCAGCATGTTAGTGATAACATCTGGTGTTGTGTTCAGCTGGCACACGAGGGCATCTGGTTGGAGAGGACAGGCAAGTGTGACTTTAAAAGAGGTGTCCATCTGACCTCAAAGCTGGGAAATTTAACACCTTAGTGTGTTAAATGACGTGTCAGACGCAGATCTGTTTACGACAACAACATCAAAGGCTTAATTTGGCAAAAGCTTATAAAAATAGGTGTCCTAGGCCTTGTGCTGCCACATTAAGGCATGTTAGACACTTCACGCTGGAGTAAAAGCAAATCTCTGCTACCAGTCATGGAAGTAGGGTCACAGAGGCCCAATACCCTGCCGGTGCTGGGGGTCAGGGGGGTTTGAACAGTGCACAGACAACGTAGATTGTATAAGAGACAGACGGAGGGAGACAGAACTGTGAATGCAGCATAATGTCATAGAGCTTGCCACCCCACTCCATCCCTCAGTCTAAAAAAACTACTGAGCATCCTCTCAGTACTACAGGATGAGTGGGTTCAGGCCAGGTCAGAGCCAGGAAGGACCAGGCAGGAGATGGGGGAGCCCAGTCCTGTCAACACTAGGAAGGAGCTGAGAATGGGGTCGGGCTGGAGTTGTTGTGATTAGCTGACTTGACAATGGTGATGACGCTGGTGGTTGCCACCTTGCCCGGTGACATTGGCCCTCGGGTCACAGTCCTGGCAAAGCACTGCAGGGCCTCGTACTTGGCCCGCAAGGCATCCAGCTCCAACCTCATGCTGGCATTTTCCCGGGCCAGCTTGTCCACCTCCTGCTGCAGCTCTATCTTTTGTCTCTCCAGCTCCTCCTTCTGAGTAACGCGTTTGATGCGACAGCTAGCGGCGTAGCCACGGTTTTTCAGGGTCCGTCGTCGCTGCTTCAGCCGCACCACATCATCTTTTGTCAGCCCACGCAGGTGCTGGTTGAGCTCCCGCACAGACATGGCCACCAACTCATCGTCGCTGAGCACCGGGGCATTCTCACCCGTCTCCTTCTTGACCTGCAGGACACAAGCAGTGGATGAAGAACCGTGCAGGGGGACATCGACCGTTGAAACATTTCTAAAATCCGTCACAATTACCTTTAAAGCTTTGCTCGTCTTGAAATGAGTCGTCATTCCCTGCATGCAGACAACTGACCAGAATCTCACAGAAGATACACTGAGAAGTGAACAGAAAACTGGAATTAGTAATGGACCCGATATTCCACTTTACCTTTAACAAAAATTCATGGTTTGCTTTCATAGTGCGCTTTCGATCAAGCAAAAAAACTGATGAATTTCAATCAGAGCAGATCGTTTATGACAAGAGTTAATCTGGCTTCTTCTGACACCCGTTTTAATCAGAAGCCATGAATGTTCATCTCTTAACACCTTGCAATGAAACTTCCATTTAATCTCATCCAGTCTTCTTTTTGTGGTGGACTTGGATAAGGAGAAGTTCCCTTCAAAGATTGTTGGATGTTGTGAGGTGTTATTTCGACACTTTGGAATGGGCCCTGCAATCAGCAACCACTGTGGTCTCTGATTGATTCGGTATATGATTCAAGGATGACTTTGGAGCAATCCCAATTCCTCCCCTTTGACTGCCGCCTTGCTCTGCAGAGATAAAGTGCTCACTGTAAGGGATCAAGGAGTACCAGTCATCTGGCCCTGGGACCATAGATTTGGGCCATTTGGATGTCTAAAAAAAATGGGCACCCTAATATTGCAAAGGGGCGGAATTGGTATTAGAATTGGGCCTTTGACTTTGATACGTTGTGTAAATGCCTAAACATTAATGCTGTGAATTTTTCATTTTAAATCCATAATCATCACAAATTGAGCTTTAATATATTTTGTTAAACAGCTATATAGCAAGATACAAAATGCTGCTTACACACGGATGTATTCTTTAATAATAATCCACTTATGTGATCATAAATGATCAATCATACAAGGAAACAGTCTGCTCAGTGATTTTTATTGTAGCACTTCACATATTCAATCAAATATTTTCAAATAAAACATTAATATTTATATTAAACCATCATAGCTGAATTATTCTACTGGTGGTGTGTATTATTGCGAACAGTAGATATAGAGTATGGCAGTTTAGCATAAATGAAATGCATACTCATCAAACTCATCAATCCAGAGTTACATCATTCTTTGATGTCAGCATTGTCAGCGTGTTAGTACCCAAGATATCAGCAGAGGGCAGTATGACACCATACTTTTAAACACCGCCTCTGAAGAGAGTCTATTTACCTTATCAGAGGGGAGGTGGGCCTTGCCGATCTAGTTCACTAGACCAAGCAAAATTAGAAACAGGCAGTCTCTCTTGTACTCATGGTAGAACTGTGCATTTTAACCCTCTGCCTTAGTGCTTTTGCCAGGGCAGGTTTTAGAAAAGCCCCTCAGCACTCATTACAGTGAGGGGACATGCTTCCCAGGCTGCTGCCATAGCCAAAAAAAGCAAGAACGCTGAGCTGTGATCCTGTGAGAGGCACACAACCCCCAAGGCTCCATTTCAGGACCTGCAGACCAGCTTGACTAGGAGTGCACTGTTCCATGCTCAACAGCTACCATGGAAACGCCCTGCAAATGGGCGTGGGAGCATGAGTCACATGGTCACCAAAATGGTAAACAAGTCTCATTCATAACCACATCATGGTCTGCATATAGTACAAATAAGAAGTCAAACTTGTGCTGATAACTTTAAACATTTCTCGGGGTTTATGATCCTTCGTTTTTTTGTTCTGTCACCCAACTTGAATCTGGTCTTAAGGAGAGAGTTCGGTCCTTATATCTGATGCATCTGGCCGAACAGTCAGGCCTCTCCACTCTGCCTCCTCATCACACATTAAAACACATAGCTAACATTTACAGTTATGCTGAACTTTACAGGGAGCAGTTACCCCTGTGGAAAATTCCAGAAGATAGAGTGTCACAGAGGAATAGTTTCCTTTATAGTCACTGATGTATTTTTGCTGGGAGACAATGTAGTCTGTCGATTTAGGGTTGTCTCTCCGCTTGGATCTTCTTACACTGGGCTTTCCTGAGCTGCTCTATGCCCTTATTTAACTCTGCTGGATATATTTAGCTCACAGTGCTGACACAAATTTCTGCCAACTAAACAATTTAGGTGAGTATGCGATAAATGATAGTGCAGTAAGAGGGCAAATATTCTCTCTGAAGTGCCGTTAGCTGAAGCTTTCCCAGAAAAGAAAAAAAAAAAACTCCCCCATGCCACTGTTCATTTAGAGATGTTTATCATGTTTTAAGATTTTAGGCTATAAATAAGTCTAATGCACAAGATTGTATGGATTCTGGCTTAAAGCTGTATGGCACTGAAACAGAAAAACAACTTTGTTTCTCTCAAACATGAGACACTGTCTATAAAATAGCTTAAATGGGAATTAAACAGATGCAAAATACATGAGACGAACTAAACTGGGAGATTCAAAGAACATCTGTTGTGTCCTCTGATGTTGTTTTTTTTTTTTTTTGGTGCTGCAACACGTGGTGCTCTAAAAGCTTTCCTTGACAGAAAGTTGGTCCAAAACAGACAAATTCTGAGTGGTATTGCATCAGAGGGGGGGGTCCCTGGGTATATTCCTTGCAAAGATCGTGGAAAAGTGGTGCAAGGGGCCTCCCCTTCCATACAGGGGGGGCCTCCAGCCGGAATCAAGAGGCCAGGTTGTTTCCCTGAAATTCTTTAGCAGTGCGCTTATGTTTTTGCAACTTGCACAAGGACAAGGTTTTTCATAATCAAGGTAGTAAAGTTTCCTCAGAGGAAAAACAGCAATTATATCACACGGCGAGACAGACTAACAAAACACTTTCTCAATATAGTCAAGAAAACAACTCATATTAGGTTTTTCATAACTGAAAGAAAAGGAGGCTGGGAAAATACCTCAAAGAAAAGCCGCAGATGGCGGGTAGAGAACAAAACCACATTCCTGAGTGAACACACATGTGCAAAACCTCACATGCACACAGGCGAAAAAGCTACTCTGGAGAGGAAACATGCTTTCTGAATATGTCCTGCGATGCACTCAGCTGTGGGGGTGGGGCTCAGACTATCCCCACATGTAAAACAATGGTTGCAAAATTCACAAAATGTCTGGAATTCAGAAGCTTCTCATGTCCATTGCTTGCCCAAACAAATTAAAAGGCAGCTTGTGCGCACATGTGTGGAAGTGAGGAGTCCACCATCCTTCATTGAGGAAAGAACTGTAAACAAAGTAGTCCTTTTAAAAAAAAAAATATTTTCACCTTCTTTGTACCTGAGGACTATTGATTCCGTATTTTCTAAAGACATTATTTATCTATGAGAGAGATGAAAGAAAAACAAGAAACAGCCTGTAAATTCATTTCTTTAAATTTAGGGATTTGGTGGGGTACATGACTGCCTCTCAGCTACAGCAGGTAACTGTGGGGCCTATCCTTCTCCAAAAATAAACATATCAAAAGACTTGTGCGCTCACGCTTCACTATTAAATGCAGCGCACTCTTTCTATGCCAGCTTAGGATTTTGAGTTCAGCAGAAAGCAGACTTTTTTTGCTGCCCTTGACAGCCTCCTTCACTCCCCTGAGAAAGCTTTTCATGCGCTTTTTTCCAAGAAGATTAAAAGATTTCTCTCCTAACTGGAGGTGTGTGGCGCCCCGCTCTTTCTCCAGCGCAGCACATTTGGTGGGATATTGTGTGAAGGAAATGGAGAGCATAGCTGAGCAGTGAGTCATGCTGTTTACTGGTAAAAATCGACGACCAGCAGCAGGGAATCACACCCTCCTGATCTGACGTTTCCTGGAAAATCCCGTTGTTTCATAGGGAGGAAGGAAAAGTACAGAGAACCTTGGAAATGGTTGGCATGATCGGCCGGAACTTTTGTGCGGAAAGGGAGGAGGACTCACTGAAAAAATACGCTCCTGGACTCCGGGATGAAAAAAATGTCAAGAATGCAAGAAAGAGGGACATCTCTGTTCCACTTTTGATTGCAATCATTAATGACTGAAAAACAAGAAAATATGAACAGTTTCCAAAAAAAAACAACTCAAAACAACTGACCAGGGACAGTCTGTGGATCAAGTCTTAGTGTTGCTGCTGACTTGCAGTTTAAGTCACAGTAGAAGCTGAAAGTTGCAATCAACCCTGTTAGGAACTGCTAGAGAATCCCCAATAGTGCCATTGCACAATAAGTAAATGAGTAAGCCAGACGCGTCTCACACCTGTGACAACAATAAGGTGAAAGCAGCCGTCTGAGATCCAGTCAACTGTGGCAGAAAAGCCCGAAAAGACTTCACAGTGAGCGTAGGTGGCAGAGAAAGCCTTCTCAGGTGCTGTAGCTATCAGGGAGTCACTCTGGATGCAACCTGTTCACACACACACACTCACCTTTTTTATTTGCTTGTTTACACTTCTCATGGCACATTCAACTGTGTGTAAAATCACAGGTTTCCAAAGTCAATAATCAACAGCCGACTTTTCTTTTCTTTTTTTCCAATAAGAGGAGCAAAACAAATCATAGCAAGTGTGTTCCCTGTGAGTCATCTCATCAGCTACCACAAATATTTCACTTTCACAACAGTCCACCACAAAAATGTTCTCTACTCCGCACCGCTTTCATCCATCAGCACTGTCCAGCAAAATGGCAAATGCTGTGTGACTGAAGACAATTCAATATGCCACATCTTTTTATTTATTTATTTATTTGGGGGGGGGGGGTTCTCCCAACGTGCTTTGGTGGTAAAATGAGTCAGCTGCTCTAACTTCTCCATCCAAAAAAGACATCATCACTTCAGTGACTGAGCCACATGTTAACCTCATGACAGAGGACTGCCTCCCTGTCTGAAGGGCACTGTGCACCCACCAGGAACAACAGTGAATCAGAGAAGCCTCCTGGGAGCAAATCTGTGGCACATCTCATCTCAGTGGAACAAGTTACTATAGACAAACATTTTTCCATTTATTAATCACAATGACATTAATAGGGGCCACAAGTCTAAGTCATTATGCAAAATATGGAGCTCCAACACAGGATAAGTGAGAATCATGTGGTATTTGGGTCATTGCCCTTTCAGGACTATAGGCTTCCTTATCTTTCCCCAAGTGATGAAGATTTATGTCGGGATTTAGAGCTAAACAAAGTGATAAGATAAAACCCTTTCTTCCAAAGTGATTTATTGTTTAAGGAAACATGCGCCCCTCTTGCTGTTTAGATTGTTTCTGCTGTGTAGTCAGCCCTGGTGGTCTACGGTGCCCTTTGTCCCACATGTCTAAAATGCAGACCACGTGTTGATTCCAGTGTCAAAACTAGGGTGATATTTTGCATAATGCAGGCTATATTGAATGCAAAGTGTCAGAATTGGTCTGTAGGGGATGTGAAACTATGCGTTTTAGTTTCAACAGAACGGTCAAAGAAATTTAAGAATAGTTTATTTCACTTCCATTTTCCTCAAAAGCTCATCCGAGTGACAGAAAGAAGTTTTGAAAACATCAGTCTTCTGACTTTTAGCGTAACTGCTCTGAGGCGCTATGAGATGATGTGGGCTATTTAAAGGTTTTGTAATCTTTACATAAGCTTCTTGCTTCTGCGCAATACTGTGTTTATAGCTTTTTTTTGTTTTTCTAAAGTTAATCAAATACGCCATTTATGTTTGCTTACTACTGTGTTTGTTTGCTTTTTTCTTTTTTGTGGATTTTAATCAATTACGTTTTCAAAAACTATAAGAACATAGGCAATTCATAAAGCGATTATTAAATTAATTATGAAAAGAAAAAGATCAAACGTGCTATAGGCTTAATAGAAATAAATCAATAAAACATTAAAAACATCTTTTCAAAAATCCTTATTAATTACTATCTGGATGATTTCAATGATATTTTCATATGAGTTTAAATACAAGACAACCTGGCGGGTCTGAACCTCTGTTTTTTTGGACATTGTGTTATGTTTCTTCAACACAACACGTGTCCGAAAAGCTCCAGCAGTCTAACAGAGTCAACACCGACTCTCACAGCCGGGATCAATGCTTAATCTTGGGGCTTGCGCGGCCAACACCAGCCCGCCGTCGCGCGCCAGTAACCCACATGTCACCGTGAGAACTTCAGTCATTTAGGAAGGAATGCCAGATCATCATCTTGTAGCCTTTAAAGAATAAATTAAAAAAAGAATAATAATAATAAAGGCAAGCTCACCTCTGTGGACGCGGGTATCTATAGACAGGAATGCGTAAAACTGGCGGAGTAGGTTTCCAATACAAGCGGCAAAAGTAACTTGACACAGCTGGCGTGAAGCGTCCAGCGGTGGACGGAGCGGCGGTGTATCCTCGTACTAAATTAACTACAAAACAACAACAATGTACCAACATTCCACGCTCTGCTTCCGCAAGCACTCACGTCACCGATTCCTCGTGACCGCCCCCTCCATTCATGAAAATAACTTTCTGCTGACGTCAGTCTGGGAAGGGGGGCAGTGGGGAGGCCAGAAATAGAAGATAGATACTGCTGGCGACTGCTTTTGCTTACTTTACAAAACTAATCAAAGTCAGTTCATGTTGCCAGCATGAAGCCAAGAGAAACTTAAGTTTTCAGGCTGCACTTGTTGCTGTTTTTTTTTTTGTTTTTTGTTTTGCCTCCCCCTTTTTATTTGTGTGGACTCTTTTATGGTCGGGTCTGCACTACAAGGTATTCAAAAATGTGCAATAAGTGAGGGAAAACAGAGACCCCCCCCTCCGTCTGCCTTTGGGAGACTAGGAGCAGAGGCAGCATTCCATTCCTGAGGAAAGTATGTGGTGTAGTAGCCCAGCAGTCACAGGATTTCTCTTATTTTAACTGCAGCCAGTAACGTCACAGGTTATTCTGGGTAATTAAGTACTGAATGTAAATATGTTAAGTCGCGAGCCTTTTAAGGACTCCATTTGTAATAGTTTGCCTGTTCAGCTCTTTAGTTTAAGCTGGCCCCCAGACTGTTTCTCCAGGTTATTCAGTTTGTTTACACTTTTAACACACAGGGCATCACAGTTCAAACAAAAGAAGGAGATACACTTTTAGGACGAAAAAGATATAAACACACAAACCACTTATATGAGAAGTAAATTGACATCGACTGAAGGATTTTGTAGCAGAGCTTCTGTAGTAGAGCTCAAGATACAAAATCTGCTTATTTTTATTTCAAAAAGTCATCTGTTGTTGGGGATGAATCTCGACCAATTTGTGCTGATAAAGCAAGCTCTCCAAAGAAAAAGCCGCCAGACACAATCTGTGACTGCGTTTACACGTCAACGCACTTTGTTGTCATTGACCATTTAAGGTCAGAAGCAGTTTCATTATTGAATCATATTTGTTCCATGATGCTCCATTGTAACGGTGAAAATGTTTAACCACTGAAGAGATAAAAGAGGAAACACACTCACGCATCTAAAAGCGTGCATACACACACGCACAGTCAGATGTGTGACATGAGATTGATCTTTAGATAATCTATGACTAATCCATGGCTGATTAGTATAGAAAATGCTGAGCTGGATTCTGCCATTGGAATTCTGGAGGCTTTTCTTTATCTACAGCACTGACGTCACACCACTGTTTACTGATTATTCTAAATCACAGATACGGATTAGTACATTTACATTATTGCTTAAGGCAAATGACTCATCATTCTTCCTCTGAATCACACGTGGAAATGGTTGTTTAGTAAAGATGGTCAGCTAGACGCTTTCATCTGATTCGCTGCATGTTTTGAAGCAAAAAGCAAACAAACCAAATGAGAGATTGTGTTCTTGGTAGCTCATACTGCCACCAAAACAACCACAAGCAGCAACACTGCATTTCCTTTTTAGAATAAGGAGGCAGATGCATGCATCACATGGTTAAGCGGTCTGCGCTTGCTTTCACATTTTCAGAAATCAGTCAGTTCAGAACAGATTTCCCATGTGATTACGTTTTCTAATTAAGGATGAGAATGGTTCTGATTACACTTCCACAGAAACAAGATCCAGTAAGATTAAACTAAACGAAATGAGACCAGATTAAAGTAGAGGTGATCAGATCTAAACTAGTTTCCTCAACATTAGATTACGGTAGATTACATTAATCTGTTGCTGATGAGATTAAATTAAATGTGATTGCATTGGACATTAGACATAGTGTCAACACTTAGTTGGGATTGTATCAATATGTGTGATTTGAGAATGGATGTGAGAAATATTTCCAGATAAAATCAAACAGCACTGCGATATTGTTAGGATTGTCATTTTTAACCTAAAGGATGAGATGAGATAAGAAGAGATGTTTGTTTGTTTGTTTTGATCAGAGATGAGATGCAATCATATTATATGAGAAGAGATTTAGCAATAAGGGTAGTTTCACTCAGTGGTTCCCAACCTGGGTATCCTGACACCCCCCCCCTCCCCGAGGGGGTCCGCAAAGGGCAGTGGGTCTGCAAGGTTTTGACTGTACAGAGCCTGTGTGGGTGTTGAAATTAAGGCCATGTCCATTATTGGGAACCGCTGCTTTACACTATAAAGAGACTACGTATGATCAGATTGCACAAACATGTGCTAGAAACAACACTGGATGGATGGATGGATGGATGGATGGATGGATGGATGGATGGATGGATGGATGGATGGATGGATGGATGGATGG
>JBBBVU010000022.1:17460334-17489929 GCA_037177055.1 Atherinosoma microstoma | reverse complement strand
TATTATTTTTTTTAGTTCAATGTTTTATATCTACCACAGGAGAAATTTTATTAAACTATGTTCATCTTAAACTAATTTCCAGGTATACATTGAGGACTCTCTGGGGGAAAGAATCTGGGTGGACAGCTCTCACTGCAAGACTTTTGTTGACAACATCCAGACTGCTTTCGGCACCAAGATGCCTCCAAAGAGTATGCTGCTGCAAGCTGATACTGGCCGCTCTGCTGGAGATCTTAGTGCAGGTAGGGTATATTCAAAGAGACTCTTGCTTGATGGGAGTTGGGATGTCAGAAACAAACAAACAAACAAAAACGATGTGTTCTGCTGGTTGTTTTAGGTAGCAGCCCTCATCCCTCAACCCCAGATGAAGATGACAGTCAGACCGAATTGTTGATAGCAGAAGAGAAACTCAGTCCTGAGGATGAGGGGCAGGTTATGCCAAGGTATGACAGCTGCTAATACAGATGTGACAAGATCTACGGCAAATTCTTTACACACTCTGTCTTTCATTTGTTCACAATAAGTTGTTTTTCACATCTTAAATGTGTTGAACGCTTATAAAATCATGCAAATACTTTTTGCTTGTCCACTGGTGAACTCTAGGTATGAGGAACTGGCAGAGAGTGTGGAGGACTATGTGCTAGATGTTCTCAGGGATCAGTTGAACCGCCGGCAGCCCATGGACAACGTGTCCCGTAACTTGCTGCGTTTGCTCACAGCGACGTGCGGCTACAAAGAGGCCCGCCTCATGGCTGTGCAGAGGCTGGAGATGTGGCTCCAGAACCCGAAGGTGAGAAATGTAACTCTGAATTATAAAAAAAAGAAACTCAAAGACTGTGTCTTTTTAAATGACAATACTGTACTTGGTTTAGATTTGTCCGGTAGCCCTTTTAGGATGTGTTAACATTTTTCAGATTTATTTCCATTAAAACCAGCAGTGATGTGATTACTCTCATGGTACAGATTTAATGTGAACTTTGTTGTTCTTCAATGTTTGAGCTGTGCTGCTTCTTGCTGTTTGGTTTTGGTGTTAGATCCACTTTTTTATATTTTTATATATACTTTAGTTTTAGATTCAAACTTCCCAACTGTGGCAGGAACAATAGGAGCTGCTTTTCGGGGAAAGGTGATCAAAATGTTACCAGCATCTAAGATTTAGCTATCATTGTCAAAACAATCAAAAATGACTAAAGTGAAATGTTGCGGGACCCTTTTTTTTTGTTGCTTTACACTGTTTGTATTTGCGTACTGATTATTTATCGCTTCTTGTGCTTTTTGTGTCCAAAGCTGACTCGACCGGCTCAGGACCTCCTCATGTCGCAGTGCATGAACTGCAACACCCACGGAGCTGATGACATGGAGGTGATCTCCAACCTGATCAAGATCCGTCTCAAACCTAAAGTCCTTCTCAACCATTACATGTTGTGTGTCAGGTGCGTGCAGCTATACTTCCATCTTCTTAGAGGGCTCCCGCAAAGTCATGCTAACTTGTGCTTCGGATGTGATTCTCCAGGGAGCTGCTAAATGCGCACAGAGACAACCTGGGTACGATGGTGAAGCTGGTGATCTTTAATGAGCTGTCCAATGCCAGAAATCCCAACAACATGCAGGTTCTGCACACAGTGCTGCAGCACAGCCCTGAACAGGCACCAAAGGTTAACCTCGATCCATAACAGTAATCATTTTACATTTTTGGTTTGTGTTGATTTTTTTTCTCTCAAAGCTAACATTCCTCTCATATCTTATATCTCTGTGTCTGTAGTTCTTGGCCATGGTGTTCCAGGATTTGCTAACAAACAAGGATGATTACCTCCGGGCCTCCCGAGCTTTGCTGAGAGAGATCATCAAACAGACCAAGCATGAGATCAACTTCCAGTCTTTTTGTTTTGGTTTAATGCAGGAAAGGAAAGAGGCCAGCTATGTTGACATGGAGTTCAAAGTAAGAAGATTCACTTCAACTGTCTCGTTTATGTATTTGAACCTGACGCTGAGCTGTTCATTTGTATCATTTTCTGTAGGAGCGCTTTGTGATCCAAGTAACAGATTTACTCACCGTCTCCATGATGCTGGGAATCACAGCTCAGGTTAAAGAAGCTGGCCTTGCCTGGGACAAAGGCGAAAAAAAGAGTATGCACTGTAGGGCTGGGACGATATGCTTTCCTCCCAATTTGATTCTTTTATGATATTTTTGGGTGCTGATTTGATATAAATTGCGATTTTCCGATTTTGCCAAATTTAGTGATTTTGTAGTTTGCTTTTTTAACCCCAGACCATGTGAAAAAATTGAATCAGGATCCTTATTTCCCAAAAAACTGTGCATCACATGTGAGTCATTTTTTATTCAGATTTATTCAGCAGAAATATATTTGAACCATTAAAATTTTGTGAACACAACACAGCAGCCAGACCATCATTCTGCTTGTTCTAATGCTCGACAAGACAAGTAAAAAATATTTTTTTTAAAAAAGGGAAAAACTTTTTTAAAAAAATTTATTGAAAAAATTGTTTTTGAAAAATTTGTTGAAACATTTTTTGAAAAAAAATGTAGAAAAATTTTCTTTGGAAAAAAAAAGTTTTTACAAAAAAAGAGTCAATTTAAAAATCATGAAACAAAAAAATCGCAACATTTATGTGAATCATCTCCACCTGATGATGTTTTTATTGTGTGTGCGACTGGTTTGTATATTATTTTTATATATATTTGTGGTTTTTATCAGACCTGGAGGTCTTGAGATCGTTTCAGAATCAGATTGCCGCCATCCAGAGAGACGCCGTGTGGTGGCTTCACACTGTTGTACCTACCATCAGCAAAGTTGGAGCAAAAGACTATGTTCACTGGTGAGTATCTGAGAGATTCTGGCGTGATTACTGTCCAAACTCCATGTTACTTGTGTTTCTGCAACTTTATCTCCTTCATGCCTGCAGCCTTCATAAAGTGCTTTTCACTGAGCAGCCTGAGACATATTACAAATGGGACAACTGGCCTCCTGAGAGTGACAGAAAGTGAGCCTACATTTAGCATTTAATGATCTCTGTCATTTTTTATTACAGTTACTGAATGAATCTAATTTTGTTTCCCTTTCTTCAGCTTCTTCCTTCGCCTTTGTTCTGAGGTGCCTCTGCTAGAAGACACGCTTGTGCGCATCCTGGTGATCGGGCTGTCCCGTGATCTGCCTCTAGGCCCGGCCGATGCCATGGAGCTCGCGGATCACTTGGTCAAGAGAGCTGCCGGAGCTCACTCTGATGGTGTGTGAGGATCCTCTGTGGCTGTTAATGTTTACGGCAGCAGTAAAAGAGGTTTATTTTACAGTCTGGCAGAATGTTTGGACACTTCATAAACACTCGTGCTTCAGTATAATGAGCCAACTGAAGTCCTCAGAGAGGAAACTCCTTATTCATGTTTTATCTTTGCAAGTTCGTTAAATAATGTTAGGAAAGTATTAACAGAGTAAACAGGGTTTGACTTGCTTCCTATTAAACAGATCTAGAGGTCCTGAAAGTAGAGAGGATCCAACTCATTGATGCAGTGCTGAATCTGTGTACATACCACCACCCAGAGAACATCCAGCTGCCATCAGGGTATGTCACTGCTCTTTAAATGGCTTTTAAAAACACAGACGCATCACACAGACTAACATAACAGCATGTCTCCTAATGTTTAAGGTATCAACCACCAAATTTGGCAATATCTACACTCTATTGGAAGGCATGGCTCTTGTTGCTTGTGGTGGCGGCCTTTAATCCAAAGAAGATTGGTAAAAGTCATGTTTATACGCATACATATACCTACGATTAGTTGTTATGTTATTTAAGCCATAAATATTGCATTCAGGCATTTGTTTTTTCTTTAGGTTCTCCTGCCTGGGAGGGTTATCCTACACTGAAAATGCTCATGGAGATGGTTATGACAAAGTGAGTCATGCTTATGAATGGGAATAAATCAGTTTTAATGTGCATAACAGTTAACACTCTTGTGTCTTTGCCTTTATAGTAACTATACATATCCTCCGTGCACCGTTGCCGATGAGGACACAAAGACAGAGATGATCAACAGGGAGCTGCAGATTTCCCAGAGAGAGAAACAAGAGATCTTGGCTTTCGAGAGCCATTTAGCTGCTGCTTCCACCAAACAGACCATCACAGAGAGCAACAGCTTGCTGTTGTCTCAGCTTACCAGTCTGGACCCACAGTAAGATACCAAAACAAACAGAAAGTGTTTAAACCCCTTCACTTTTTTTAAAGTCACAATACTCTTTTCTTTCTATTTTTTTGTGATGACAAAAGAGTGATAAATGTTTGTGTTTAGGGGTCCTCCTCGCCGGCCTCCTCCTCAGGTCCAGGAGCAGATCAAAAGTCTCAACCAGTCTCTGCGTCTTGGTCATCTCCTCTGTCGCAGCCGGGACCCTGACTTTCTTCTCAACATTATTCAGAGACAGGTGATGGTTGTGTACACAATCACTCCCACTCCACAACGCTCTGTCACTCACTCTGAAACCCGATGGCTTGATTTTCAGTGTTCTAGTCGTAGCTTCATTTCTTGTAGATGTTGTTTCTCAGCCCTAGTGTTGTAAAAAAATAAATAAAAATGATACAGTGGTCTGCCTTCATAACAGGGATTATACCTTAATAAACATATAAGTATTAATTAAGGTAGTTTTACTGTATGTGTAAAACACTTTATTGAAACTCTCAAAAGGAACCGTAAGGTACATATCCTGCCTTAGATAAGAGAAAACAAGACAGTATTCTAATTGTTTTTAAGTGTTTTTGTGCTTCAGCTGTTTTTCATGTTCAATCTTCGACAGGCCTCCTCTCAGTCCATGCCATGGTTGGCTGACTTGGTGCAGTCCAGTGAGGGATCTCTGGATGTGCTCCCAGTGCAGTGCCTGTGTGAATTCCTTCTGCACGATGCTGCAGATGACAGCTTGCCAATAGAAGATGACGAAGAAGGAGAGAGCAAAGAGCAGAAGGCCAAGAAGAGACAAGTAAATGACCGTGCCGCGCGCTATATTTATGCACATGTTTAATTGTATGTAATACAACTGGGTACTTGTGGACTCTTGACTGTTTTCTGATTTATTATCTGTTTGTGGCAGAGACAACAAAAGCAAAGGCAGCTACTTGGACGACTCCAAGATCTTCTGTTGGGTCCTAAGGCAGACGAGCAGACAACATGCGAAGTGTTGGATTACTTCCTGCGTCGTCTCAGCTCCTCGCAAGTGGCATCAAGAGTTCTAGCTATGAAGGTAATATATAATACCATCTAACATCGTGTTACAACTACAAAGGAAGCTCATGTCTGTTACATAACTGTGTGCAGGGTTTGTCGTTGGTGCTGAGTGAAGGAGGCTTAAAAGACGGAGAGGAGCGAGAGCAGCCCATGGAAGAAGACTCCTCGGATGCTGAGCTCTTGCCAGGATACCAGTGGCTTCTGCAAGACCTCCCAAAGCTGCCTTTGTTCGACAGTGTCAGGGGCATGACCTCGACCGCTCTGCAGCAGGTCAGTCTGTCCCAACACGAACTGCCAGTAAGACGAGTTTTATGTAAAGTCTTTATGAGAATTAAAAGTCTCTCTGTTCTCTTGAAGGCCATCCACATGGAAACAGACCCACAAACTATCAGTGCCTACCTCATCTACCTTTCCCAGCATGCACCAGTGGAAGAGCAGGCTGCTCATAATGACCTTGCACTGGTAACTATAGCAACTAGCTTCAATTTTAGAGTGGCATACTTGTCTTTTTCCAGTTTTGTTGCAGAGCAGCGCTGGTATAGCTTTCCCCTCTGCTCTCTCTCTCTCCCGGTAGGACATCGCCCGGCTGGTTGTTGAGCGTTCCACCATCATGAACAACCTGTTTTCCAAACACTCCACCAGGCCCGAGTCGGATGCCGTGCTCTATGCTTTCCTCACCATCTTCTCTACGTACATCAGGAGAATGAGAAAGACCAAGGAGGACGAAGATCTCTACAGCTGGGTGAGCGCTAGCCATTCTAACTGAGCTGCTATTTTCAGTATGACAAACACACGCTCATTATGATTTAAACTTAGTTGATTTAAACTAAGTAAGCTTCAATTTGTTTTTTCTGTTCCAGTCAGAATCTCAGGACCAAGTGTTCCTGCGCTGGACTACAGGAGAGACCGCTACCATGCACATTCTTGTAGTCCATGCGATTGCTATTCTGCTGACGCTGGGGCCGCCTAAAGGTAGTCCTGCTTACTTTAAAGGTCAGTGTTTGCATTAATAAAGTGGTTGCAATAACATGTCATTGCATATTTTTGTAGAGGAGAGTGATTTCTACGCTCTGTTGGACATTTGGTTTCCTGACAAGAAACCTCTACCTACTGCCTTCCTCGTTGACACCTCAGAGGAGGCCCTTCTTCTGCCCGACTGGTTGAAACTAAGGATGATCCGATCAGAGGTCCCTCGATTGGTCTACGCAGGTACAGTTTTCTCACTATACACAACACATTTGCTATTAGTATCATTTCTTTACTTTGTATTTGTTCCCGTCAGCTTTACAAGACCTGGAGCCTCAGCAGCTGCTGCTGTTTGTTCAGTCTTTCGGTATTCCAGTCTCCAGCATGAGTAAACTTCTGCAGTACTTGGATCAGGCCGTGTCTCATGATCCGCAGACATTGGAGCAAAACATCATGGACAAACGTACAGTTTTCCTGCAAATATTCTTCTTTTAAAAGATTTAGAGCATTTTTCTATTAGCTTGAATATTTTTTTAAATAATTAATTACACTGTATATGTCCTCCACAACAGACTATATGGCCCACTTGGTTGAGGTGCAGCATGAGCGAGGGGCCACTGGGGGGCATACTTTTCATTCTTTACTTAGTTCTTCTCTTCCTCCACACAGAGGTGAGTGACTTCCACATCCAAATGGTAGATAATCTACAGTTTTGTCTTACAGTAGACAGCATAATCATTGTGTTTTGATTTCTAAATATTTAAACTTAAAGTCAGTTAGGTATTTGTTCAAGGTTCAAGGTCGCTTTATTGTCAAGTTTTCTGTAGGTGTGTAACACATACAGAGAGTTGAAATTGCGTTTCCGAGTGCCCACCGTGCGGTAGCATTTTAATATTAGAGAGAGAATTAAGAGTATAAAAATATAAAAAACAAGACAATTATATCAACACCTAGTAAAACAGTGCAAAAAGAAGAAACAACACAGTGCAAAAGAAGTCCAAGATGAATAATAATAAGGCACATAACAGTAAAAGATCTAGAAAAAACAAGATCTCAAAGTGACAGAGTGATGTAAACAGTCAGATAGCAGCCCTGATGCTGCTTAACCCTATAATGCCAAACATATCATATTTGATACATTGAGTTTACACAGAGAGACATTTTGCATCACTTTATGGTAAAAACTTTGCTCAAAACCATGTTGTACTTGTTGTACTCTGTGATTCTGCCCTCTAATGGATACGGGAAACAGAAGACTACACTTCAATCATTCTGACTTATCACACAGTAATAAATAGTAGATATACAAAATAATTATTTGGGCTTTAAAGGGTTAAAGTGGCTGATGCAACCTGAATTGTTGTGTTTGTGTGTGTATGTGTGTGGGAGGGGGGGCGGTGTTCAGCATATAATCAAGGTTGAACAGAACTTTAATGTAAAATAGCCGACAAACATCAGAGCAGAAAGTTTCTAAATGTCCAAATATGCTCCTCCTGCTAGATTCGTCTGAAACAAGTAAGGTCAGAGTAACGCTGGAAACGCCCCATAGCTCCATGAAGATGAGAGCTGCCACTCAGCTTCCTCCTGTTGGACCCGATGATGATCTTCCTGGAATGTTGCTTCAGGTTGTTCAATAATTGCTTCTTTTTCATCTGTCGATTTTGACTTTTTGTCTAACATCTGCATACAGTTTCACAACCAAAGAAAAAAAAATGACTGACTTCTTTTCTTTTCTTTTACTTGAACAGATTTTCCCCTCAAAGGTGGACCCTCGCTGGCATGGCCCTTCTCCCAGTCAGCTCTCCCTGGCCCTGCAGCAGGCCTTGGCTAAAGAGCTGATGCGGGCCAAGCAGGGTCAGATCCAGCAGGGAGGTCTGGCCTTTCGTCTGCTACAGGCCATCACGGCCCTGCTCACATCGGCCCATGCAGGACCTATTGTTCTGTCAATGCACCGCAGCCATGCTCTCTCCTGTCCTCTGATGCGCCAACTTCACCTCTACCAGGTGGAACCTACAAACAATCAGTGCTTAAGACTTTATGCTGCTTTGTAAAGAGTTTAATTCTAACATTTAAGTCTTTTGTTTTGTATATTTCTGTTGCTCCCAGCGTCTCGTGTCCCAGGACACAGGTTTCTCCTCACTGTTCCTCAAAGTCATTGCAGAGATGTTAATGTGGTTAGACAATCCAACTGTAGAGGCGGGACCACTGAAGACCCTCCTTAAATCATTTGCTGGTCACAGCTCTCTCAAACACAGGCACAGTGATGGTGAGCACCCTGAATACTTATCTTTTTTGGTTGCTGGTCAATTCATTTCTGCATGGACAGTGATTGATAACAGGTCTCTGCTCTGCAGTGCGTACAGGTTTCATCCACCTGGCAGAGGCGCTGGCTTATCGCAGAGATGTTGAAGTGCCACTGAGAGCTGTCATAGCGATGCTAAAAGCTGGAGAGCGATGTAATGCAGAACCTGAGCTCATTGGGAAAGGTACCGATTTCAGTGTTCACTGAATTCTGGTTAGAATATATCAGATCAGGAGTTACACTCAGTAGATTAGTCATGTGATAACTGATAGATTTCTTTGATAACTTGGGATTCTATGTAATTACAAGTATCATATGTGGCGTTTTCAGATAGTGGGTTTTATAAAAACCAAAATCAGCAGCTGTTATAGACCTGATCAAAAGACTATTAAACAGAATGACCGTGTGTCGTTATGCCTGAAGTTTAACGTTTTGTTTTGATTTAGTGTTACAAGGGCTGATGGACGTCAAGTCGCCGTACTTAGAGGAGCTACTGTCTCTGTTGATGACCGTTGGTACTCAGAATGGGACAGCCGGCCCTGTTGCCATAGTGATATCCTTGCTGCTTCAGGAGAGTGAGGAGCGAGCTGTGAAGAAGGATGTGGATTCAAAGAGGTGAGTGCTGCAGTTTGGCTCCCCTTTCAGCTCATGCAGGAAAATATTTATATCTGCACGGACTGAATGACAAATAAACGCGGTTGAGACGGAATTAGCAAACCGGCGCCCGGCGTCTGTGACCACGTTCTTTGTAAACTCATGTTGGATTTTCTTCTGGGAGGTTTAATTGGTTTTGCAGCTTTGTGGGGGCTTTTCAGATTCACGTGCTGTGGAAATCGCAGGAAACTGTGTTTAAATCAATCCTGCCAGTAAGGGCAGGTGCATACTAAAAGGTTGCTGACTGTATCTAGTAGCATGTGTGAAAGTAACCCCTCTGTTTGACTTTCGCTAGTTGTTTTGAAGTAACAAAGTCGGGGCTGAGCTCTGGGCTGCTGGTTGATTGGCTGGAGCATCTTGACCCTGAGGTTACGTCAGTCTGTCCAGACCTTCAGCAGAAACTACTGTTTACCCTCAACAAGGTAAAACCAGTGTTGTCTGCAGGTAGTGCTATTCTCTAAGATTATATGGCATGTGTAATCTCTGTTTTTTTTTTCTTCCTGTTTCAGGCACGAGGGACCCCAGCATACAGACCTTACCTTTTGGCCTTGCTTACCCATCAGTCCAACTGGTCCACCCTCCTGCAATGCATCAGTGCTCTTTTCAGCAAGCAAAGAGACTACAAGTACATGATTTCATCAGATTTTTATTTCTTCCATTTTTCTAAACTTTAATATGGATAGTAAAAAAAAAAAATCCGCTTTTTTATTTTTTATTTTTTGCTTTGTCACAGATTGGATCCATCATCAGCCCTGGACTTCTTGTGGGCGTGCAGCCACATTCCTCGTATCTGGCAGGGCCGCGACCAGAAGATTCCTCAAGTAAGATTAAAAAGATGCATTGAAAGTCTCTTTTGTCATTTTTTTCCCCATTTCAAATGAAACTGAAGTCATAGAGAGCCATTTCTGCAGAGGTTGATGACTGTTGTTTTCTTTTTGGCCTGTGCAGAAGAAGACAGAAAAGTTTGTGCTACGACTCAGTTCAGAGGAGCTCATCAGCCTTGTGGATCTGATTTTGTCAGAGTCAGAGCTTAACAGTCAGGATTCACCCCAAGATGACAAAAGTAGCCTGGACCAGGCCTCCTGCTCCCTCATCCAGTCCAGACTGCCCCTCCTTCACTCTTACTGTAATGGAGCTCTGGAAAACATCAAGAAAGTATCAGAATACCTCATTAACTGCACAAAGAAGTGGGAAGACAGGTGAGGTTTGGATTGTTTGATACAGAAACATCTCGTCTCGTCGACGTTTCCAGGTTTCATTATTTAAGATACAGATTCATTTCCTCCATAGTATTACATTTCACTTGTGACTTAGTCAAATGAGGGGTAAGTGGGTCAGTGTGTTGCATAACTACCTTACTCGTAAGTTCAAGACAATGACTGTGCTGTAATTTAAGTTGTTTATGTGCGAGATCATCTTTCAGAGAAAACATTAGAGCCAAATGAATGTCTTATTTTTCCTTTTACGCACTCATTTACATCTTATTAGCTAAGGCTCTGCTCCAGGTCCTCTTTGCTATTCGCTGAACAGACTGAGGTCAGATCATCCACTGCACCTACAGTCACCAGCAGATTTATTCATTTCCATTGCTTTGGATTTCCTTTGCAGTGGAAGTTGAATAATTTTGTTGGCAATTGTATATGTTCATTCTGACGTTAAATTCAGACTGCTCACAGTCTGTCCTTCTATCTTAAATCCATCTTGCTCTTGCAGGACAGGACTGGAGATTCTGCTATACAGATAGTAGTTAAGATTTGCTAAAAACCTGCTTGGCTTATATGGGAAAAAAGGCACGACAGGAATCAGAAAAGATGCCAAGTTAGCAATGGTCTATCTGCACAGGCATGGCCAACAACCCTTCCTCTTGTACTTGAACATGTTTTGATTTAAATCGTGGGTGTGTTGTAAATATGTTTACGCCAAAATGAGAAAGCGAGGATGAATCAATGTGTCTCCCACAGTTCTATAGTGAAATACGGTTTTACCCATTTTAAATGGACCAAAGAAAAAAAAAATCCCAGATAACTTGTGTGTGAATGGGTCAACATTTCTGGGCTTATAACATAGGCCCACAAATGTTCATCATGTTTAGCCATGTTGGGTTTACCACCGTGCTCCACCAGTGCATCTCGACACATCGTATTGTTCTCTCCAATTACCACCGCACAAATATGGAAAGTCTGTTTTTTTTTTTCTTTTGCTATGTTGCGTTGATAGACTTTGACTAAATCACACAAGATTTTCTTTCTCAGTGCAGATGAACTTTTTAGACTTCCCCTGTCAGCCACAATGCTGTGGACCAGGGAAAACTCGATAATTAGGTCTATTGGTGTGAAATTAAAACCAGCAGAAGTCGTCTGTACTGTGATCTCTTTAAAAGCTCAGTGTATTATAATGAAGGCAAGAGGATTAAGGCTGAAGCTCTAAACTTGCCTGTGTTGTGAATTCCTGCTCTGACTTAGCTGTCAGAGATCAGGGTGCAACTCTTTGTGGAGGCAAACCCTCCTTTCATGAATATGTCTCTGCTTATTAAACCACTTTAATGAGGAAACTTTGGCCAAGGTCAAGCAAAATTAGCTGCAGAATTATGGTATTTTAAGTAGTGCTAAGCTTTCTGGTAAAATGGTCGCGAATGAAAACATGGCAGGATAAAAAACATGTTGAAAGTAAAGGGGGTTTTGGCCTTGTGTAGAATAAACATTTGAGCGCATGTTATGCATTCTTCCTGTGAGAGCTCGCTGTCGGATAAGATGGTGTTTATTCCGTTTACACAGAAACTACTGAACAACTGGGAAGTTCTTTTACTCTTGTTCAAGGTCGCTCTGATTTGCTTAAAGCATATCTGTAATAAACTTTTCATTTAATAAGAGAGTGCATCATGTGAGTCTGACAAGAGTCTTAGCCAGTAAGAGGATTTTATGAAGCCGAAGTGACTTTAAGGCAAATACCTCTGAATTACATTATGCTATTCATGTTCTTAGTTTGTATTAATGTGCATTAATTAATGTTGCTTGTAGACAGAAACAATAGAGCATGACTTTATTTTGTTTTCTAATCTCTAACTTTATATCAGCCCTGGTGATAATTAGTTGAAAAGAAAAAATGAGTGAAGCTAACCAAAAAAATCAGTCTTAAAAGCCTTGATAGTCTTCTTATTAAGTCTTAGGATGGCTCCAGGATGGACAAAGACAGCTATTATAAAGTAACTGGCTTATGTGTTTGTCCCTTAACCGTAGCAAACAGAAGACTTGACTCTGTTTTTGTTTTGGCTCTCAGTGCAATGAGTAAGCGGTGCCAGAACCTGCTGCTGCAGATCTATCTGCACTTCCCTGAGGTCATCCAACACGTTACCCTCCCTGAAGGCACCTTCAGCAGCGGAGGAGCCGCAGATGGTAGTAGTTGCAAGGTGAAGATGCTTCATGGCCTGCACAGTTCTTACAGTTCACAGTACAGCTTTTACTTGTTTTTCTCTGTGAAGTAATCAAGAAATGAAGCCACACAAAGTTCTCACAAGGCTTGAAATTTATTAAAGTATCATTGTCAGATACTTCAGATGTCAGATACTCTTATTCAAAAATTCCTTTCCATTTCGTTTTAATGTTTATGACCATGTTAATACAAAAACAAATTGATTTATGTTTTGTAGTTGGATGTCCTGGTCCATCGCCTGGTCACGCTACTTGCTGATGTAGGAGACTCGAAGTCTGTTGAGGGTCGTGTGTCCGATGCCAATCTTGCCTGCAGAAAGCTGGCTGTATCCCACCCTGTCCTTTTACTCAGGTATATATATATATATAGAAAAAAGAAGAATATTTACTTGATAACTTTTTTTTTAGGTTACACTTCTCAAGCTTATGGATCATTGCGTGTAATGGAGAAGTTTTCAGCCTGATAAATCTTGTTTTCTTTCATTTTATTTCCCCAGACACTTGCCCATGATTGCAGGACTCCTACACAGTCGCATGCACCTAAATATACAAGAGTTTCGGCAGCAAAACCACATGACGTTCTTTAGCAACGTGCTTGCCATCTTGGAGCTGCTGCAGCCGCTTGTTTTCCACAGTGATCACCAGAGGGCGCTTCAAGACTGCCTCCTGTCCTTTATGAAAGTCCTTCAGGTGCTCACATCATTTCAAATCCTCACCAGGGAACACTCGATCCACTTCAAACACAACAGCTTATTTTCTGAATTTTGTATTTGTGCATTTTGATTTTTTATAGAACTTCCAAAGGATCCGTTCTCCGCTGGTCTTCATTAATAAGTTTCTACAGTTCACACAGAAGTACATAACACACGATGCAGCAGCAGCTATTCCTTACCTACAGAAGCACTCCAACATCCTGCAGTAAGCCTTTTAATGCATTTTTTTTATATTAACAGCTATAAAAGTTTTGCTTCCAAATGAATAAATTGGTCTTATTCTTTTTCTCTTTTCAGGAGTCTGTGTGCAGAAAATCCAGACCTGGTCCAGCTGAAGTCTCTGTTAGCCGGACTCACTTTGCCAGTGAGGAGGTCCTCTGCAGAAGTTCCAGCTGAGGAGAGAGAAGGTGAGCACAGCTCTGTGAAATATGAGCTCAAAATAATCAGTTTCTTTTTGTCTGGATACAATACTACATGTTCAGGGATCCAGTTTTAGAGCAGTGTTGTTGTTTTATTTGTTTGGTTTTTTTACACAAAGTTTCAACAGATGCATACAGTTAGCAAAATGAACTATTTTTGTTCTTTTTGCAGATGATTTGTCCTCTGGTTCTCTGCCGCTGGTCAACATATCTGCGTCATTTTCACTTAGTGCCGCGGACATGACGATGTACATGAAAAAGATGTCCAAGGGAGAAGCAGTAGAGGGTAACAAACTCACTACTGCAGTTGCTTTACCTGTATATGAACTGGTTGTATCCATAGTGACTAATATACAGATTTCCCCATCTGCTACAGATGTGTTGGAGGTGTTGACAGAAGTGGATGAAAAGTCAAGGAGGAGCCCAGAAATCATACAGTACTTCATTGTGAGTCACGGGCAACAGACACAAGGAAAAGTCACACGTTGTGCATGTCAGGATGTAACACGTCAATCGCCGCCTTGTGTTGATGTTTGTAGAATGATCTGCAGAGACTCATGACTTCTTCTGAGGAGCTGTGCCGGAACATGGCCTTCAGTCTGGCCCTGCGCTGCATCCAGAATAATCCCTGGTAGGTTTAAATCAAAAGCTAAACGTTTCTGATTATTTTCTTGAAATTGCGTAATTGTATGCTTTTTTTATTTTTTCCTCTGCTGTAGCTTAGCGACAGACTTCCTGCCCACTTACATGTACTGTATGGGAAGTGGTAACTTTGATGTGGTGCAGACCGCTCTAAGGAACCTTCCAGAGTATGTTCTTCTCTGTCAAGGTGAGAAGATCCTAAAAAGCTGCATCCACGTTTAAGCGACTCTCATTCTTGTTGATTAGTCACATGACCATGCAGTATTACCATTAAACTATAATATTAAGCTTGCCTGATTTGAAGAAGCTTTACAAGGGAAAGTGTTTGAAATAGCAAAATAAGTTGTTCTGCAATGTGCTTTTTCCCCTCCGCAGAACACGCAGACATTTTGCTCCACAAGGCATTCTTGGTGGGAATCTACGGACAAATTGACACCAGTTCAATGATCTCGGAGTCCATGAAGGTCCTTCATATGGAAGCAACAACATAACAACAATTGTCTGTCTTTCTTTCCGTTTCAGAGCCCCGTTATTGTTCCTTAAGTTGACTTTAGCTTAAATATTGCTCTAATTTGATCATCACAGATTAACAAAGCCACTCCTCGAGGGGGCAGATTAAAGGATTCTCCACAGAACTGTTATCAGAACCGGTAATGTATTAAGTTCTGGAGAATTTAGTGACTCCAAAGAATGCCTTAAAATTCCCTCTAAAGTACTTCAAATCTTACAATTTGTGAAATTGTAACAGTGCAGCATTAGCATATGTGTTGAACAGTCAAAGATATGACTAGTTTTTAACTGGTAAAGAATATATTTGAACTGTTTTTCAGAAAGAGCGAAAAAGAAAACACTGGAAAACATTGTTATTTTAGTCCTCATAGGTCTTATTATAGATCCAGATAATGGGGTGGATAAAACTCGAGACATAGTCAAGATAAGACAGGGGAAAAAATGGTTACAATTATTTGAGTTGGTTGAAATTAATACCGAAGATAATTTTGCATTTAGAGGGGTGTTTTTGCATTTCTGGAGTTACTGGGGATACGTTATTACAGAATTTCTGCTCCTCATGAGAAGAACATTGAGACACTGTTTTGACTTCATATTTTTAATAGTGGGGGAAATAAAACATTGGCATTGTGGTACAATAACATTTTTTCTTATATCACAGCAGTGTTTGCGTCACCACAGATACTGTGGCAGATTAGTTTTCCCCTTTTTTTCTCCAGCTTTTAATTAAAGTTTTGACTAATTCATCTTATTAAAACCAAGAAGCCGAAATACAAACGCATTATCATCCAAAACAGTTTTGTAATTTCTCCTAAAACAGTTAAAGCCGTTGTTGAGCAACCATAGTGTGACACAAATAAAAGAAAAAGAAAACTTTTGGTGAACGCCTCTTCTGTTTTTTTTCCTCCAGCTTCACCTGACAGACGGAGTTGTGTTACATTTCAGCAGCTAATTTCTACATTTCCAATGCTCTGTAGACGTCTCAGATCAGTTTAATATTGAAACGGTAAAAAAGAACATTTGAAATAATCCATAATTACATTTCAGAATGATATTTTACCAACTCAAATAATGATTGAGAGGGAAAAAAAATGAAATGGCAAAAAGTTTAATTTTGTTCCAATAATTCCTGCTCCTGATAAGACTGAGACAGCTGTCGCATGTACGCGCTTGCTCTTCGCCCAGGTGTAACAGGCAAATTTAAGGCATTGTGCACAAGCTGTGATGGAAACCATTTTGCCATGAAAGTGTGAGTTGTTTTGCCCGGTGCCAGTGACTTCATCTGAAAACCTCTTGTTGGAGTCAAAAGACGATGTTAAACAATGTGTCGGCATGCTGGTAAACCAGGCAAGTGAACGTCCCTGTTGATGATAAATTAAGCGTGGCGATAATTGCTCAATCACACACACACCAAAGGGGGGATCTTTGAAGATGTGATGTGGGTTGGCCATTTCATGGCTCAAAGTGCTGCTGGTGTTTTGTTACAAAGACGAAGCTGCAGAGCGGATAAGGATCCTCAGTGATGGGAAAACATGCCCACACTAGCCGCTCAGTAGAATCTGTCATTCATCTGTTATTCTGTCATTCACAAACAACAGTTTGCTTCTAAAATACAAAATGTTACGCAAGACTTGAGCTGTCAAAGTTTCATGCAAAACTAAACAACTTGATGTGTTTTAATTGGGGAAAAAAATAATTAAAACCACATCAATGTATCGATGCTCCAAACTCCACATATTTTGAATTAATTTCTGCCTTCAAATCCCCATTAAGGAATATGTAGTTACTCATTTATTCCTATAATTAACTTGCTAATATATAAATCTAATGTGTCACTGATGGGGCACGATATCTGCTCATCCCTCACTGCTCTCTCTGTTTGATGTGTTAATTGCACCTGTATGGTGTCCAATAACTAGCCAAAAGCTCTGTTTACGGTTATCAATCAACTAACTACACAAGTCTAAGCAGCTTGGACTTTTGGTCGGGCGCCAGCATCCGATTGGCTGGACAGCAGTGAGGCGGAACAGAGATGAGTGACAGCTAAGGAGGAAGTGTGTGGAGGGAGAGAGAGAGGGCCGCACCACTGACAAGTTAACAACCTCTGCTTTTATTCATCGTACCAGGCTGGATGCCCTTAAATGCAGGTGCACTTATTTGTCCGTGCTGAACATGTTCATTCATGGCACTAAATATTTGCACACTGCATATTTCTTGAGCTGGCCATGAGAAGTAATGTAATGTAAGGATGTTTGGAAGAAGATGTTTGAGAAATATAAAAAGTTAAAAACCAAGCATTAAAACTCTACTGAGAGTGTAAATATGAACATTTTCGGCCCGTCTGTCATGGTCCAGTGTTCAGATGGGGCCTACTGTCAAGAAACTTCTCACAATGGTGTCAGGTTTAGCTTGTGACAATATGGAAGGGGCCCTGCTGGTTTAAGTGGCTCTTCAAGCATTTCAACCAACTAATACTTTAGACATATATTTAGACTTTTATCCTTTTTCTATTTTGAATGGGCTACTTAACGGTTGTTTTTTTTTTATATTATCTGTTTTATTTCTTAAAGGATCTGAACATTTCTGCCCTGTAAATGTTTTCCCCGGTCATGTGAAAATGGACAGTGAATGAGCAGCGGAGCAGGAATGTGACCAGCAGAGGCTTCTTGGTGTCTCCACAAGGGCCCCTGATGTGCTTCTACCTGCCCATACACATCTGTCTGCTCTTCGTCTTCCTCTCAATGGCACCCTCGTCTTAGATCATCTCCTCTTGCTCCACGCTTGAGTTGCACTTGGCTTGCATGGAAAAAATGTGGACCGGCTCTCGCCTCTCTTCTCTCTGGCACTTTGATGTCTCAAGTGTGATTGCGCTTGGATTGTGGCCGCTTTCCCTTGAAGGTTTTGACATGAAAAGCAGGCTGGGCTCTCAGGTTTATCCCATGGCCAGTGATCCAGGACTAAAACAATCAACCTGCTCACTGTGGGATACTATTACCAGGGAGAGTGAGGCACCAGGCATAGGGGCTTCCTCAGCCATGAAATACACTTTTTGTCCAAGTTACGAACACATTTTAGGTGTGTTGATTGAATTATTCCAATCCGTGCACCCACTAATAGATTTTTTTTGTGCACACAGTTGAAACTAAAATACATAGCCAGAGAACACAATGCTGACGTGTTTGCACAGAAATGGACAAAATGATCCAACATATCCTGAAATGAATGAAAAAGAAATGAGACTAGTAATTGCAGTTAAGATTGACCCAGTCCGATAAGTATGATAATGTGACATGTCATTAACAGCCGAGGCATACTGACAACCCTTAAGCCTCACTTATACTTTCATTAAATATTAAACATGTGCTCATTGCTGTTCCAGCCTGAAAATTACACCACACGGATAAATTCCCGTGACAGTGGAGCTGACGATAATCATCCATCTCTTCATGACATCTGGCAGAACTCTTGTTTTAGGAGCTGAAGGGCCAGAGTAGTGGATGAGGAAGAATAATAATGTGCAGTGTTTATGATCACCATTATATCAGATCTTATCACACAGAGGGCAGAGAGTCAATCCACTTCAGCTATGTCTGTCAGGGAAAAAAAAGAGGATCGGTAGGCTTCATCATTAATTTGACATTCAGCACCCTGAGTGTTTTTAATGTAACATAGTCCATGATAAAAAGCTTTCAGCAGGTGAGCTTTGTTAACAGTTTTCAGGTCATGAACTTTTAATGTCCATGTTTCAACCTATAAACCTATAAAAGAGCTATAACATTAAAACACAGCTTTTAGCTTTACAGATCTTCAAAGAAAAGGTCAAATCATTGTTCAGCTTTGTTTTGGCTCCTTTTTAAAGCTCACACAAGTCATTCTCGGGTGCTTCTTAAAAAAAACGTGTTTTAGAAAGAAAAAGCTGTACAATCTCAATACTTTAACAGCAGACAAACACAGTGATAAGACGTTCCGGCTGTTGTGGAAAAACAGTCTAAAATTGATCATGTTTCTATATCTACTCAATTTTGAAAAATGATATGAAAGACATGTCAATGTTGTG
The DNA here is from genome assembly GCA_037177055.1 of Atherinosoma microstoma. Lineage (NCBI taxonomy): Eukaryota > Metazoa > Chordata > Actinopteri > Atheriniformes > Atherinidae > Atherinosoma > Atherinosoma microstoma. The sequence continues at coordinate 17,471,008 of JBBBVU010000022.1, read as the reverse complement.
TTCATAAGGAGATTTCACAGCATCCAAGTTGATATAAATAAGTAAATAAATAATCAGTTATTGTAGGTTTAGGCATTCTCTACGACTGGGATCTCAAACTCCGGTCATTGAGGTGCCGGTGTCCTGCAGATATTAGAAGCATCCCTGCTCTAACACACCTGATACAAATAAAATGGAATCCAACAGCTTGTCAAGTTCTGTACAATGACTGAGGCGTTGAAGCATCAAAACATCCCAAACCTGCTGGACAGTGGCCCTCGAGGACCACAGTTTGAGATCCCTGCTCAACAGAACAGCTGTACTTTGTGGAAAGATTTTCTACTTTAAAAGCAACTCCTCCAACCCATACAACCGTATAGTTTGTTCACATAATCTAAACACTAAACTAGCACACTAATGGCTTCAAGTGGTATTACATCTCAGATATAAACAGTTCAAGACCTTCATTTTAGGTATCAGCAACAGATGGTGCATAAATCATTCATCTTTATCAATAATTAAGCTTCTTCTCCTGCCTCTCTGGCCACAACTGACTTTGTTAGGTTTAGGCAACTCATTTTGCTTAAGCATTAAACTTAATTGGTTATTTTTTTATTATTGAAAACTAACTTTATAAGGTTTGAGAAAGATAAGTTTAGCTTAACACTACAGTAACATCATGTCACATGTTATTTTGCAGGTTGCCTTGGTGACCCTTCAACAAGAGATTTCATTCACAATTATTTACATGAATGTAGAGGCTGTTTATTTTTAGCATGTTAATGTAGTTTGTATAATCCTTGTTTTAATAAATTACTTCTATACTTGTTCAAATTATAGATTGTTTAATAGACAGTTTTTGTTTTTTTTTTGCTTTAATTTCTAATGCAAATTAGCAAAACTAAATCTAAACAGTTTCTTTTCCTTACTTGAGCCAAATAGTCACATTTTAGAGTGATTTCAGGTGTAAATTTTTTAAAAGTTTGTGATGAAAGACTACAAGCTCAAACATGTCCATTTTAAGCCAAAGATGTGTGTGGGGCATCTCATCGGTGACTTACTAAACCCAAAGACAATACGCATCCTGTGGCTGCAGGTGAGGGTCTGCAAGTGATGCAATGATTGCCGTTTTAGTCGTGGATCTCCGATGCTGCCTTGTCAGTCAGTAAGCAGAAATACCAACACAGCCTGGCATTATCCATTAACATTGTTGTCTTAATGCCTCCTTCAATTATCCACAAGCAGGTCTTTTGAGGAGCTACTGTCAGAACCTCCCCCACTGGTTTTCACCAATTTTGTCCCTGATTATCCGGATCAATGGGCATTAAAGGATCCAGGCACAGACAAACATAGTAGTTTAGGAGTGGGGAAAAAAGGGGTCTTCTTTCAAACAGACCAGAAATCCCTGTAAGTATGTGTGTCAGGGACAAACGCAATGGCTATTCAGTCATCAGTCCCACCACACATGGTGTTTATTTAGTCACAACTCACATCAGACAGCTTCTAATCTTTTTTCCGCTTTCCGTTTCTTTCATTTGGTGTGTCCCCTTCCTCCCTTATAAAACACATTCCTTTGTACATGCATAAAAGGTATTGAACAGGTTTTCTTCATCAGTTGCATCCAAAATAATGCAGAAATGGTATATGTTGTCATGACTAATTTAACAGAAAAAAGTGAGCTTTCAGTTTCAACTCAAAATGGAAAGAAATCCAAATTGCTCACTTGTTAATCCTGACCTCCTCATTACCTCCACCGAGGCATCAATTTAATGTTTGAACAGGTGCAGATAAAAGGACCACACAGGTAATGGAGCTGGAGTCGTCACTTCATGCATAAGAATGACCATCCCATGACTCACCTGAGCTCTGACCGGCTCCCTCCTGGAAAGGTCCTAGCCTGATCAAAGTCATCTCATGCGGCCTGTGCAGTGGTGACAACACTGACAGCTGGATGTTTTCACTAACATCAGAGCCGATGAGCAGTCAGTTAGATGTGTTGTTGGATGATGCATATCCCTGGATTAATTGATACACCTGGGTTTAATTCACACAGACGGCGCTGGTGAGATCCGTCAGCGCTAAGCTACAGCTGCCTTGCACAAAGGGGGGGAAAAAAAGTGTTAATAATCTTCCTGTCTTGGCTGTTAATGTGTTGACGCTTTGATCTGGGATGGAAAAATTCCTCCAAGTATTTGAGAAACACTCTGACACTACCTACGTTACAGTGGTGGTAATAACATTTGACTTCTTATTGCATTATTACCAAACACATGATATGACAAAGACATTTTTCCCGTAACTGAAGACACTGTTCCAGTCTCGCTGGGTTTCTCTCGTCTGCCATCAGACAGAAGATTTAGGACACAAATCTGCAAATTAAACCAGTATAAAAAAAATTTCTTTCCATCTGTCATCTAGATATTGACAATTTGTTTCGTTTTTGGGGATTGTATGATGATGTCAGCACTTTGCTGTCCAACACAGGTTTTCCTACAGGGCAGTAAAGTATACTTGTTTATTTGAGATGGCTAGTTTCAACTATTAAAAAGCATTCTGATGATTAGGGGTTTAGTTTAAATTTTATCTTTTGGTTTTACGACTGCTGATGCATTGTGCTGAAAGTATATATAATTAACCTATTTTTTAACAGATTATCTGAAGATCTTGCTCAAACGTGCAGAAAGTCACACTATGTTTGTCCAATTATAAAAGATTATTAGTCTGAGTTTGATGCCAGCAGTTCCTCAGGTGTGAGGCATGTTTGTGATATTTTGTGCTTTAAATGCGTATAGTAGAACATCTTTCATACTTCATGAAATCCGATTTGATGATTGATTCATGATTTATATGGTTTACCTTGTATGTCTACAGATACAGTATATGCCCAACACTGACAAAAAAAACAACACTTTTGTAACCATTCTTAACGATGTCCTTAAAATATTGAAGATTTATCCCACACGTTGTTTTCAAATCAGCTAATAATACCATTACAACTTGTAGGGAAAGTTTATGAGTTGAGGACAGTTTTAGATGGTGTTATATTGAGGTAATGATATATTTTGGAGACTTCCCCTTATTGTCATTTATGGTATTGATTTGCATGCTTTAGATCGCAGAGCGTAGAATGACTGCGTCCACCTTTTATAAACAGTTAATGGTTTTTTACTGGAGACATAAATATGCAAACACAAATCACACTTTACCAGCCATTTTTGTGGATACTTCATTATTTCTTAAAACCTACTCTCAAACTATAGCTGAAACAGATTTTGGGACCATGAATGTGTGTTAGGAATTTAATGGTAGGCTACATTATCTTGTACTTAATGATATAAAGAAGATAAAGTAAAAAACACAAATTCATATCAGAAATGAATGTGTAAAAAAGTCTAGCACAATATGGGACAAAATACATAACATTCAAAGAATAGATAGTTTTTACAGATTTTTATTAAACCGAATTTACATGATAACATTACTAGATTCCTTCTGTCATGCAAAACAGAATCAGAGTCATAATTGCTGTAAAAGTTGACATGATGCACAGCTAGAGCTGCTGATGGGTAAAATCAAATATCACTTGAGTAAAAAAAGGTAATAAAATTAGATAAACAATAGAGCAAACGTCAGGCTATTAGCAGGGATTAAAAACAGCAAATAAAGCTACAGGTTTTCCACTTTGTGTGTTTATCCTAAAACATTCTATTCAGGGTCTGCTGCCTCTGTGTTTACTTTCTTTCCACAGAACCAAGTGACTTTTTAAAAGCTGTACCTTGCAGCGATTTGTTCTTGTAACAATCATTAAACTGGTCAGGTGAGAATTTAGAGTGATTCATGACTTATATGTTTAGTCTCATTCAGTGAAATTAAACAAGCCAAATATGTTGCAACTTATTCCAGTTAAGGAGAAAGAAATTGAAAGGTTCCAGGCTTATGTATGTGGCCAGAAATATATCTGTTTGGATGTCATGTGACCAGGAGAGGAGGGGGAAACTAAGGTAAGACCACCTCCACCACTTAAGTCTTACCTTTACTTTTCAGGCAACACCTTCTACCTGCACTGAGCAGCTCCAGCTGCCAGGTGGATGCATCATAGCCGTGTAGTTCTCTACCTTGGGTTGCTTGCCATTCCACCAGCATCTCTTTAGAAGCCAACCTGGCTGTTTTCAGCAAGCCAACATTAAATATTGGACTTTTAACACGTGGACATGTTTAGCCCAGGGCAACTGGTATCCACTCTCCTTCCTGCAGTTTTTCATTCACCTGCAGCTCACTTTTTTCCTGCATTCCCAACCAGACTGGGCTCTCCAACTCAGATCCTGATCCCGGGACCCTTCATTAACTACGAATCCCTGAGGAATTATCTACAGCCAGACCCATGCAAGGAAGCTCTGCTCTTGGCCACACAGGCAGCTGGGATTGGGCCACTCACAGAGAGCATAGGTGAGTTCTAGCCCCAGCAAGTTTGGCCAAAACATGACAGATTATACGATACTGAACTTGCTCAGATAGAGCCCAGCCAAACTGGCACTCAGCTTTTAAGACAGTCTGTGATCACCATCTGATTGCAGTGCAAATGTTTACAAAAGACTGACTAACAGCTCGTAACTAACAATCAATTATCAAGCGGTGTTAAAATGGGTCTAATGATTGCTGTGCTAATTACCCAATCAAGACACATTAGTTCCTTGTCACCCGTTGGCTATTGTCTAATTGGTGCTTGTGCTGGGCTTTCCAGATGAACAGAGGCCAGTGAAGCAGCGGCGTGCACGAGCCAACTACAGCAGCTGGCAGCTGGAGGAGCTGGAAAAAGCATTCGAGACCACACACTATCCAGATATCTTCATGAGGGAAGCCCTGGCTCTCAGACTGGATCTGATTGAGGCCAGAGTTCAGGTAATTGGCTTGCAGAACTCCTGCTGGAACTGCTGTGTTCATACTCATAAATCTTATATACAGAGTGCAAATGAAGCTCTTCTGCCCCATTGTCTCCCATCACAACCAGCTTGTGATCAATTAATTTGAATACACTTATACCTCTTGATGCATTCAGATTATTGTTATTATTTGTCATTTTGTGGCCCCAAAAAGTGTTGGAAATGAGAATTTCTTTTAATATGCAATGTAAAAGGGTAAACTTTTTCGAAGCTTGTCTTAATATAATACTCCACTGATTGATCTTGACTTGGTTTGACATTGTGTTATGAATGTAAATTTGTTTCCCTTTTTCATCCTTTTAGTGAATATTTGTCTTTTTAAAATGACTAATGCAACAACTTTGCATGTTTAGAAGGATGATAAAATTGAATTATGTGAAAAAATATTTATTAATCCTACAGAATTTCATTTTCTTATAACATCACACACTTTGTGTTGTATAACATTATTTTGTTCAATTTATGCACAGATGCTCAAAAAGTTTGTTATGAAATTACCCAGATATCTCAAATAGTATGGATCCCGTCTGGTGTCATCGATAAAAAATAATTTGTGGCCATGACTTAATTATCTTGTGGCCATGCATTAGTATCTTGTGGCCACAACTTCTAAATTAGATTTCTTTTAAAACAAGTTAAAAAAAAAAAGAGTGGGTGTCTGTTTTTGATAAAAGTCCACATTAAATTTAAAAACCGATTACAGCCTTCAGACATTTTTTTACTTATCACTCCATTTTTAAGCATCTTCTTTTGAGCTCACTGAATAATTTAGACAAAAATTGGAAACCTGGACCTCACCCTCTGTAGTGGCTTTTAAATGATGACTGGAAATTTCTGATTTATTGTATATTATTTCACTGAAAAAGAAAAAAAATCTGGTCTAAAGTTGTGGTTGAACTGTCATACACACATACACATAGAATGATATATTTCATATCATAGGGCCAACACATACAGACAGGACAAACACCATTCACTCACACCTAAACTCACTTTTCCTGCATCATACGTTTGCTTTTGACATTTCTTTCATTTGTTTCAAGGTTTGGTTTCAAAACCGTCGAGCTAAGATGAGGCGGCAGCTGAAACTCCAGGGCCAGCTTGCACGACCTCACGTGAACAGAGACAACGATGACGCATCTGAGAAAGTGAGCAAGAGCCTAAAACAGACAGAAAGTTCTGATGGTGAGCACTGGGAGCGACAACAGGAAGAAGAAAGCTATCCGTGGATAAATACTCCGACTTCTGCACTGAGTGTGCGTGAGCAGCCCGTGACCGAGAGGTTGGGGAAGTGGGAGAGGCCGGAGGGGGCGAGCTCAGAGGAGCTCCGGTCCTGCAGCATCGCCAAGCTGAGGGCCAAAGCCAGAGAGCACGAAGCCGAGATCCACAGCACCGTAAACATGCCAGGAGGTGACTTACAGTCACAAACGCAGGAAACTGATGGCATACACAGTGACTGATCATTTTCCTTCTTCCTGTTTGTACAGATAAAAGAACAAAATGTAGGTGCTATTAATATGCAGTAACTTCATGGGGGTGAGAAGTTTAATCATCTAGCTTTTACTTCTGTTTCTACTCTGTATGATTTTCTACATAAAAATGACAAAAGAATACAGCCCATTTGTATTGACTTCTTTTATCCTCATTTCCATTTTCTTGAGATTAATGTTCAAGATAAAACTTTTAAACTTGTGTTGGCTGACTTGTATTACCTTCTTTTGTGGTAACACATACAGTGCTTTTGTATTTAAATACAGTTTTCAGGACATCTTTAAAGTGATTGATGTTATCTTCATCGCCTGAATGGAGCATGCTGTCTGCATGGGGCTTTATCAGATAACACTGACAAATAACAAATGCTGACATCTCCAGAGTGCAGCTAAAATGGGATACAGTCAAGACATTTCTAAATGATTTCACTAATGGCATCGCCAACCTCTTGGGTTACAGTCACACACAGCCAGGATGTCTGCATGCTGCCACACGTCCTCACAGGAAACAATGGAAATAGCTGAAAAATGAAATCATGAAAACTGGCCAGACGGTATAGACGTAACATGACAAGTGTCTTCTTTTTTTAGGCTTCATTCATCATTCATCATACTGATACTCGGTTTTTATCCTAACTAGAAGCACAAATTCCATATACTGTTGTAAATTGAAAGAATTAAGAAGAATAACCTTGTTCAACGTTAGAAACAAAAAGAAATAACAACTTTTATATTAGAATAAATAAAACAACAATCAAAGTAAAATTTAAGATTATAATACAGAAGAGCTGTGGTATGTTTGGCAGCAGCTGAACCCTTTTTTTATTTAAAAAAAAGATCAGTAAATCTTGAAGGATTTTTAAAAACATTAATTTATAATTATAATTAAACAGGGGCTAACTATGAGGTATTAAAGAATAGGAAGACAAATATTGCACATGGATGTGTTCTGGCTCTTTCTGTTTATACTCTGGATAAAGTTTCTACATGCAAAGGCTTATAGAGTGTCAGTGCCCCCTTCTGGGCATGACAATATCCTCACAGACAGGGGAGATGACAAAGTTTAAACAAAGCAAGTGTGTCTGTACCGTTTCATTTTTAAGAAATAAAATTTAATACGGGTCACAAATTTCCTATAATGTTGTTTATAATAGTCTTTCAAAATTATCTGGCTCCGCTGACATTTTATGAGCATGTGACAATAAACAATTGAGCAGTATTTGTGAGCCGTTCTAAAGAATGAGGTCAGAGTCCTTTGCTTATATTTCAAAGACTCAATTTCAGCTCTGCTCTCACACTAATTACATTCACTGTGTCAGAGGTTTAACCTCATAGTGATGAGGTCAGTGGGTCACATTTTACATTTCAAAATGGGTCGGGAAGCACATTGAGCTACTTTGCTTCCTGTTAAGGTGGAATGACTTCATAATCAGCCAGAAATGTGAACGTTGCTTGAGAAATTAAGTTTTTCTGGATTTTGAGAGCATAAGAATATTGGCTACTTGGGTCAGATTCTATGGTTGGCCTCAATTAGTCCACAATTAAACCAAGTGCATGCCACAGACTGTATTAGTTATTCTCACTCAAATGCTGACTCACATCACAACTTTAGGGTTTTATTCTTCAGAAATCCTGCAGCATCTTACCTCTAAGCTGGAGAAAGATTATTTTCATGAAGCATTGACTTAATCTGATATTCATCTTCAGCCATTAAGGAGGTGAGAGTTAGAGATTTTGTCTGCGGATGATATTCAAATTGTTGTATCAGGTCAGCTTTACAGCTACTTTTTGGTGAACTGTACATGCTGGCAAATAAGTCATAAACAAACCAAAATAAAAGAAAGATAGGTTTTTTTAAGTCTGTCTGTTGTTGCACATAAAAAAAAAACATGTTAATACTAAAGACATGAATGGAATAAAGGCAATAAAATAATCAAAATCTATCAAATTGCTCCTAAAATTTCATCAGCCAGCCATCCAAACAATCAATCTTTCACCACTCAGCTTTGTGCCAGTTGGAAAACTTCATTTTACTCACAAACTAAGATACTTGGCAACAGCACATACAAAAAAAAGTGCATGAATCATGAATAATCTATTCTTTTGTACAAGTTTTAATCAACTGTCGTGAGTGGCAAATCACCAGTCGGTCTCAATTAGTATAATGAGCTGAGAAATACACACCACCAGCCCCATCATCGTCATTATCATCAACGGCAGCAGCAGGAGCTCATCCCGGAGAGTCTGGGGCCATTCAGGTAGAAGAAGGAAACCGGACACAGCTGCGGCGCTGCAGTTCACGGCCAAATCCTGGACAGAGACACTTTGTTTTTATTTCTCTTTCCTCTGACTCCTCCACTGCGCTCAGACCTCTCCGCCTGTTGCACACACTCGGTCCGCTCCGCGTGATCTGCAGGCGAGTCTTTGCGGCGCTGGAAGCATGGCTGCCATCAAGGCGTTGGAGCAGTGGTGTAAACTTCAGTGTGAGGACTACAGAGATGTTGCCATCACCAACATGACCTCTTCATTCAGGAACGGACTAGCTTTTTGTGCGCTCATACACAAATACAGACCGGACTTGATGTAAGTAGGCCTATTTAACTTTTTTTAAGGGGGAATTCTTGGATGAGCACATTGTTGTTGTTTTTCTTTTTTTCTAAGCAGAACCCTAAGGGTTTGTGTTTTATATTTAGTAGACAACCAACATTTGAATTGGGATTTTATTCTGTTCTGGGCTAACTTTTTAAATATATCTCCTTAATAAACTCATCAACATGCTTTTAAAGTGATTTTATATTTAAAACTTTTAAAAAATCCAGTCTTAGGTTTGAGGTTTTCAGTTACACATCTTTGAATTATTTGTTCATTGTGTTTTTTTTCCCCCAGAGACTATGACTCACTCAGAAAGGAGGATGTGTTTGAGAACAACAGACTGGTAAGATGTCAAGTTGTTCAACCTTTTTTGTCTAACAGACAGGAAGACTACACATTTCAGCTGTAGAAGTTTAATGTACCAAAAAAAAACATTCACTTTATTAACCCCAGGTCCATCACAGCTCAGGCAGCGACACTATTTGTTCTTATTCTAACATTTATGTAACTGCTTTATTTAATATTGAGCCACTTTTTCTGTTTTTAACAGCACAGCAGTTTAAACAGCCTCTCTGAACTCATTTGGACTCTGCTTTGCTTCTGTTGCCTTAAACTCATTTATTTAGTTAACCTCTGCATGACTTGAGCAGCACGGCAGGGACTTCTCCATTATTTGGTTTTTCTACCATCATACCAGCTTCCTCTGAGGGGTTAGGGCCCCTGCAGAGTGCTGCAGTATGTATGACTTCCTCGTTGCCTCTGATGGTCCCTGGCAGTGTCAGCAACAAACCTGAGCTCAGGGGAGAGACTCTTCAACCTATTCAGTTTGAATGAGGCTTGCTGTCATCTGCCACTCGATCCACATGACGACGGTTCACTCGAGCGCACTGCTGATGTACACTATTTGAATGCTACAAAAGACTAACAGATTTGGGGCCAGAGTGGCATGTTTGATCAGGTGTTAGTTTAGAGCTGGTGTTGAAGATGCTCCCTGTGCTGAAATATGAGAATCTAGTAATTCACACCCTTCTATATTTCATGAATAGTATCATGTTTCTTACAGCAGGTTATTTCCTGAGTTGCTGATTTGTGTCTGTGGTAAAACCAGCTTTTGTGCTCTCCTTTTTACTACACTTTGTATTCATAAGGCATCTCTTTAAATTTAATGGGCCTGTCCAAGCTGATCCTAAACAATGCCCCGATATCCTGCTCCCTCCATCCTCTTTCTTATCCCTGCAAGCTTACAGGAAGTCTATTCATTATACAGACCTCTCTGAACTGTGCCACAGAATACTCCCAGCCTATTTAAAGTGAATGTCTTTGTCTGACATTTTTACACATGCTGTAATTGTAAGAGTCTGGTTGCCTGGTGAAAACTATGTTTATATGCATCAGTTGGTGTTTGGATTTCTGTATTTATTTTTGGCACAGACTCGAAGATGTTATTTTTAGCAGGACAGTTGAGCTATTATCTTTTTTTGTTTGTTTTACATTTCTTTTCTCAAGGCTTTTCAGATCGCTGAAGAAAAGTTAGGCATCCCAGCTTTGTTGGACGCAGAAGATATGGTGGCTTTAAGGGTTCCCGACAGGCTGAGCATTCTCACTTATGTCTCCCAGTACCACAACTACTTTAAAGGAAGGCCTGCAAGTGAGTTTGTGTGTGTGTATATATA
>JBBBVU010000022.1:17446446-17460234 GCA_037177055.1 Atherinosoma microstoma | reverse complement strand
ATTACACACACACACAACTTTTATTTCACTCAACCTCTTACTACTTCCTTTCAGAGCCTTCTTGTTTATTTATTTAAGGAAAAAACCAGAGTTTATATATTGTTCTTGCATTGCTGTGTATATTTGACACTAATGGTGTTTTGCTTGTCCTCAGTGGGAGGTGTGAAAAGGCCAGCAGAGGGCTCCAAGGAGGAGCCGTCAGAGAAAAAAAATCTTCCAGTAGTTGCCAAAAGCTTTGTGTCTAACATGGGCATTGAAAACCGTTCACCTTCCACCGTCACGGCTCACACCTCACCCAAGTTGGCCAGAGCTGCTGCTCAGGTTGGTGTTTATGTCTAATAATACGTGTTCTTGCAGCAAAAATTATGGTTTTGCTTATAATTATTTACATGCCTCGTGTTTTTTTTTCCCCACAGAAGGTGGTTTTGACTGACAATGCCAACAAAACTGGAACTCTCAACAGCAAATGTGTTGCATGCAAGAGCCATGTTCATCTGGTACAAAGGCATTTTGTGGAAGGCAAGCTTTATCATAGAAGCTGTTTCAAGTAAGAATTTTGTCTTGATCATTTATGTTTTCATGTACTGAGGTGTATTCTACAAATAATCTGATGTAAATCCACTTCCATTAGATGCAGTGAGTGCTCCAGTGTGCTTCATGCAGGAGGCTACAAACCTGGGAAGAGTCCAGACACCTTTGTCTGTAAAACCCACCAGAAAAGTTCCAAAACTACTTCATCTGATGCTGGAATCAAAAACGGGCTCACTAGTCCAGCTGTACAGCCAAATGGTGCCAACCAGACCCAGCTTGCACCACGTCCTTCAGTGCTGATGGCCCCGCTTAATGTTGACCTGAAGCCAATCAGTCCCACCCCACCTTCCCAGTCCTGGACGAGCTCGGCTCAGAAGACGCAGGCAGCCCGGCAGAAGTTTTTCCAGGCTGCGCCACAAGTTACAGAAACTTCAGCAGGTTCCATGAAACCTGGGGAGCCCTTGGGAAAGCCAAAGGTCCTGCTCAGTCCTGCTGATGAAAAGAACAGAGCCAGGTTGATGGTTGGAAAGAAACTAGCAGAGGAAAACTGCAACAATAACAATAAACGCCTGTTCACCATCCAATCTGCAGAAAGACGGTGAGTGTTGTGTCTACAAACAACCTGCAGCTGTAAATGCCAACGGTGCGGTTTTGTAAGGCTGAAAGAGATGACTTTATCTCTGCAGGTTTTCTTATGAGCCAAGTTCAGTTGACACGCCTGGTTTGAGAAAAGATAAATGCAGCCAAGGCCCAGCAGGAAGCTGCACAGTACAACCCACCAGCAGCCAGACGAACAATAAGGAACTGCCATGTCTGAAAACCATCAACAAAGACAACACCAGGCCAACAACTGTACACAAAACTGCCAAAGGCAAGCCCCACGAAATTTATTTAACTTGCTCTTGATCCACTATTTGACATCTAGCCAACATTCACCCACAACCCCCACACCCCTTCCACCCATTCTCCCTGTCTGCCTCACACATTCACAGAAAACAAAGCACTTTTGTCATTTTTGCCCCAATTTAAACAGCCAGTGCATCTGGCATGCCGTCAGCTGACATTTTAATTTCTGTCTCACACTAATGAACTTCTATAGAACTGCCATTCTCCTGGGATGGATGTGTGTAAACGGTTGTCAGCCGGTTTGAAGATAGACACATAATTATTGTGAATGCTATCAGGACGGTTGTATTTTTAGCACTGACATAAGTATTCCAGACCTGGAAATTAACTCCACTGCTTGCTGGCATTAACCCCATATAGTCAAGGAATTTCATAAATTAAAAGATGGAATTTTATTTATTTAAAACGTGAAACAACAAGATGCTTCTCTCCTAATCTGCTTTTTTTGTTTTTTTGTTTTTGTGTACATTGTCATAAGCTGCAATGTGCCAATGTCTCAGTGGTTTTGAAATGAATGATTTGTACAATGGAAAATATTCCTAAATTAAGTGTTGAATCCCCTGTAAATAACAATTGTGAGAAACAATTGCTGCTTTATAGTAACCTAGAATGGACAACCTAGCTCTACCGTATGCCTTTTACATTATTATTGCTGCTGTAGTTTTCCTCAATTTTTGGATGCAGAGAATCTGGTAAAGTGTTCAGATGGATGCACCCTACAACTTCACCTTTAGATGTCTCTCTAAATTCTTGTTTTTCAGCTGGTTCCTACAGATAAGATACAGGTTGTTTTTGTTTTGTTTTTTTCCCAAAAGATCTCCTAGAAGGGTCATTTAAATTGATGATTACATATCTTTTGTTTTTCTGCAGATCCAGTCTACCACGAGTGGCAAACAAATTTCAAAACTGTACAGCGACTTAAGTAAGTTTGACCAAGTATTTAACATTGTTGCTAAAGCTAAATGACTAGCCCAGCTTGAACTGAAAGGGGCCATGCATGTAAACACGAAATATCTTGAAAGATTTTGCTTCTCGCATGTCTGACCTCTCAGCTTATCCGCTCTCCAGAACACAGACTCTACGAGTTTCCTCCATTCCTGTTATTGTTGACTGGCTCAGAGTTCAACCACCAACTCTGTCCCCCATCTTAACAAGTCCCAAGGAGTGCCAAGCCTGACCCTCCTCTAACGCTAAAACTAGATTTCCCCCCTTTTTTGTTTTAATCAATGCTGATGATTCCTCCATCACTTTTCTCTTCACTTTATAACATTATAAAGCATAAGGTGAGGCAGTCTTTAATCTATATTTCCATTCTTTATACCAACCTGTTTGTGCAGAAAACAAATATTTTTCAAGCATTTTAAAGAGTTTATTTTCTTACAGAGATGGTGAACCTGAAACCTTTACTCATGCACCTGGATTCATGTCCATAACTCCGTGTGATGTCTCCATTACTACAACAAGGCCTCCCTCAGCTCCAACACCTGCAGTACCAGTAGTTGGCATTGCTTCATTTGATCCTGCACGCTTAAGAGAAGTCAATCCCCAGAAATCTGTGCCTGGTTCTGAAAGCTTTGGTGAGATGCTTCTTTGCATTTAGATGAAAGCCAATTGTCTGCCTGTGTATTAGATTTTAATAAGGATGTGTTGGATATAAAAATGAACCACAATTGGCTGTAAGATTTGGTCTCAAGGGTATATCAGAGGAAAGGATTGAGTGTTTTTTTTTTATTTTATTTTTTTTAAACTATATATTTTTTTAAAAAGGTTATGCTTTCTTAAGATGGCAAGTGAATAAAACTAAAACTGGCTGTAATATACTGTCAAGTGAGTAGAATCCAAATAAATCTGCATTATTAGCTGGACCAAATTTATTATTGATTAGTGTTCAATTTGTGGCATGCTCAAGTCTTAACAATTTAAGCTATTTATGAGACTAATAACTTGTTAATCTAAAGGGGGGAGAAAAAAAGCTCAAGTGTAGCTATGGTAATTTATTAATAGTGTTGACTCATTTAACTTCGCAGCAGTGCTTAAGGGAAAGCTAAATTGATTTTGGGGGCGATGAATGAAGCTGTAAATGTTGTATTTGAAGTTGTTTACATGCATCAGCAATGCAGGCTGAACTTTTGGACTGCCAATGTACGGCATGCAAATCCTCCAATCCTTATTTTAGGCTACAGGAGCCGCTTCCCTGTCAAATCCCCACCCAGACCACCAGCTGTGGAATCTATTAACTCTTCGACTGCTTCATCCAATCCCGGAAATCCATCAGGTCGGTTTCCCTCCTGTTTTCTTTTATCAAGGTCATCAAAGCCATGTGTGATGTCTCAGCTGTGTTGATTTTCAAATTTTTCTTCCTTTTTTTTTTTTTTTTCTCAAACTGAGAATTTATCAGGTGAAGTCAGATGTGACAATGCTTTTTTTATTTTTTATTTTTTAAAGCTGCCATGAAAGGACTATCTAATCCTATTTTATCTACCTCTTAGCTGCTAAAAAGGGAAAGTATTTGTCACCCACCAACGCCTTCAGGACTGAAATGAGGTCACCCTCTGTAAGTTCCCTCCATTAAGTCTCTTAAGAGATTAATTAACAGCTCTGCAAATATGCTTTCATTACATTGCCAGTAAAAATGATGGAAAAAAAAAGGATGACCTTCTTTACATTAAAGTGGCCAAAGTCTGAATTTTAGATTCAAGAATAATCTGGACTGTGAATGAAGTTATTTTGTTTTACAGCAGGTGAAGTCTTATCATATTCCAGTGGAGCAGATTGAAAAAGAACTGACTGATATTGAGACAAACTTGGCTCAGCTGGAGAAGGAGGGTGTTGAGCTTGAAAAGAAGCTCCGCAGCTGTGAGGAAGGTATGTTTCATGTCACTCTTCTCCTACATTTCACCAGCTTTTATTCTCTCATTTCTTTTTTTTGCACGGACATTAAAAATGGTTTTGATTGTTTTGTTTGTCAGTTCTCATATAAATTACATTTTAAACAGCAGAAAGCGGATGTTTCTGGCTGCGACGGACCCATTCATGATGCCGCTTTGTCCTTTTTTATAGCAAACTTTTACAGGCACTTGTTAGACTCAAGAATTGCATTCAGTAATTATCAAGAAACATATTTCAAGTTTTAATGTGCATTTTCTGAAAGCGGTTTCTTTATTTGTCTTTTAGATTATGTCTAATGTTGGGTGACAAAGCCAGGCAGCTTCAAATTCATAAATACATCCCTGTGTTGGCCTTAAGGTTTATTAATCACAAAGTCAAATTTGCTCCTGTTTGCAGTGAAAAGTCTTATCACATGATTATTTTAACATATTTGTGTGGATTGCTAAATTCCTCTGAGTTGTCCTGTTGCCGCACACATACTCTTCCAGCTGATGGTGTGTGTGTGGAGGAATTATCTGCCATTTCTATTACGGTTTCTGCTGCCAAATGAGGTGAGAGGCACAGCTAGCCCACAGAGATGTTGTTTCCCCTTTGCGGTAGTGGGAGTAAGAGGTCTGATTGCTTTGCTCAAGGTCAACATGACTTGGGTAAAGAAATGTGTATATATATATTCTGGTCAATTGCTTAATATGTATGTGTGGGTGTGTGCATGTGTGTAAATGTATATTTGCCACGCTACCCAGGAAGCCAGAGTATGCAATCGCTTGGCCATAATTTGACATCAATTGCACGCCACCTCTAGAATCATCTGCTTCCCTGCTGGAATTTATTTACATTTAAAAACCTAAATTCTGTTTTTCAACATCACTGCAGGGTAACATCCAGATTGTTTGTTGTTCCGCTGCTTTGATCCAATGTCGCGTCATCAATTAAAGCTCATGACCCAGTGCTATTGGATGCCTTGTGTGCCTAAGAATGGCTTGTGTCTCTAACACTTAGAGTTACTCTGACTGCATGTAATGATTTCATAGCAGCACCTTGCAAATGCCACGCTGGGATTCAACTTCAGACCTTTACACAAGTGTAAATGATAACATAAAGGAATTGCCCACACCTGTACATGAAATTCTAAGTGAATCTTTTGAATGTTGTCATATGTTTGTGCCCTCCTGAAAAGGAGGATTATGTAAGTCCAACTATATATTTTAACCCTCAAATTAAAGCAGAAATATCAGTACTTTAAGCCAGTATTCATTAGATAAATGTAACGTAAATGTTTTGGTAACCAGGCAACGATAAAAGTGCATTTGTCCAAATAAGAACCTACTTATTTATAAATTAAGCTAATAGCGCCCTGATTTTTTTTTGTTTTTACACAGTTATGGGATTTAAAAACAATTGTTTGTTAAAGAACACAAGAAAAATACATTGAAACAATCTTCTGCATCATCACTATGCCATGCAGAAGGTAAATTATTTGGAGTTAAACGTTCTTACAAAAAATACTGCAAAGGAATGTCAAGTGTTCTGCAGTAGAGATGACAAAGACTACTGTAAATCAGGAAGGGTTTTTTGCAACTTCCTCTTCTGTGGCGAATTAGTCAGTTTAACATAAATATTCACAATTGCCAATTGCTCCATGTAAGCACCACTGGTTTCTGTAGAAGTGATGACAGTCCCAGGGGGTGAGTCACCTGCCATCTTTGTAAACCTCCAAACCCCTTAAGCACCTTCCTACATAGCAGCCAAATTATCTTTAAAAATGGCATTTTAATGTTGTGTAAATGACACCCTCAAGAAAACAAATTGATAATCTGAAAATTAAAATGATCCATGATTTTTTTTATTTTTTTTTATTTATTTTTTTGCCCCCATAGTTAATCTTTCACTTTCATCATTTGACATTCAAACCACAGAGCCAAAGTTGTATTGAAACATGGTTTTCTGAACACTTTGAGCTCGAGTAAATGAAGATTTCATTAATTCGAGTCAGACGCACTGAAATAAGTTCTGCTGAGTCATACCAGCCACTCGGAGCAGATAATAAATGCACATTTTTAAGAAACTTTTGAAAGCCTGTGCAGGAGTCATGTTTGTTTAAATGAATTGCTCATAAATGATGTGTACACATCAGTGATTGTACGTTGCACATTCCAGCATATTACAGTATGTAATCTCCAATATGTGTCTGTCTCAAACTTATTTTCAGAGGGAAAGGGGGACATATTGATGGACCCACTGATGGTTGACTGGTTTAACCTCATTAGAAAAAAACAGATGTACATCAGGAACGAATCGGAGCTTGTATACATGTAAGTAATACTTTACATTTGGTGTCACAGCATTACTGAAAATGATTTTATTCAGGATCTTTGTCTTTTTTTGCTAAAATTTTAAAAGCTCTACCTTTTTTTTTTTTTGATGATTATGAAAATGTATCTCAGTGCCAGGACTCAGGAGCTGGAGCAGCAGCAGCCAGGAGTGGAGGGGGAACTTCGCAGGCTGTTGGAGAAGCCAGGTAAGATTTCACAAATAAGACGCACTCAACAATCCTGCAAGCTCTTTTACGATGTGTAATTGTGCCATCTTTTGTCCTGCAGATCATTTAAAGTCCAGAGAAGAGCGGCAGCGTGAGAAGAAGCTGCTGCACCGACTGATGGAGATTGTGGACGGCAGAAATGCGATTGTAGAGGGTCTCGATGAGGACAGGCTGAGGTAACGGCTCATCTTGGATTTGATATTTCTTATTACAAAAGTATTTTTTTTTTTTCTGAATTATCTGCAAGTAAATTTTGATATGTAAATGAGACAAAAAAAGGATAACTTGATTTTAAATTGTTGGTTCACTTCAGGGAAGTGGAAGAGGACCAGCAGCTGAATAAGATGATGCAAAATCTTGGTAAGCATTGCATAACATTTCTCCTTTTTTTTTTTTTTTTTTTTTTTTTTTTTTTTTTTTTTTTTTTTCTTATATACATCCTTTATTCCAAAATGTCTAAATAAATAAAATAAATTATGTTTTTGGGTGAGAACAGGAGTGAAGAAAACCAAAAATAAGCGGAAATCCTCCATCTCAAAACTGTTCAGGCGAAGAAGTAAAAGACGAGATGAGTGATGGTGAAGGGATTTGTTTCCTTTTACTAAATTGTCAGTTATTTGTGATGGCTGTTTTTAACACTTTTAAGGTTTTTTGGTATTTAAATACTGAAATATGTGGTTATGAAAAGCGAAATGAGATGTCAAATCGGAAAGGAGAGGTTCACAAAAGTAAAATGTTTTTGGTAAAAGATTCACCTTCTGTTGGTTTATTTAATAGTTGAGCTGAAGTTTTCGTTTAGATTGATTGTATTTTTTTCACAATGTGTTTATTTAAAACTGTTCCATTGATTTGAAAAGAGGGAAAATATCTGCGTGTGCAGCTGTAAACCTTTCCCTCATTTTGCAAGAACACTAGTCAAAAGAAATGTCACAATTTTTGTTTTAATGACACTTATGGGTTGACTGGATTGAGAAAGTTTAATAATAATTATTAGCATCATTAAGCACATTTCAGAAACAAATAGCTTACAGATTTTAAACCAACTCCTATGATGTCTGAATTTTGGAAGAGCACTGACCTTTGCACACACAAATGAAAGTAAGCAGAGTGATTGTGTCATTCCTTTTTTAACAGTCATGATCCAAAATTTTGAATATTTTAATATCTATTTAATGAATTTTAACAAACTTGCTGCAAAGATACTGGAGGGAGCCCTGGCAATTAAGTATGAATGGCTGTGAAGTGTAAAAGAGCCACACATGTTGAGCGGCTGCAGGCTGCCGCTCCTCCCTCTCTCTGTACTGTAGGTGGCAGCCTGGGTATGCTGTATCACAAGGCATGAACTTGAAAATCCAATTTGCCACAGTGCAGACAGTTAATTTCTTTGCTAATTTTATAAATGCTGCAAAAATGTTCAGCTGTGCTGATGCAATAATGTTATGTGAAAGAGGATTAGGTAGAGCAGTAGCTTATGGCTGGGAAGGCTTATAAACTATAGGTTGTATTGAGCTCTTTATCTTCAAACCTGGTTTAATTAAACGTTACTCTTTACTAATATCTGCATCGAAATTCCTCCATACCTGAGCCATTAAAATGTTCAGAACGATGTGTGGAGTCGCTCATGTGTGAAAATGGCTTTTCGCTGTGTTTGAGGAATGTACTGTAATGTTGAATCCTAGAAGTGTTATTGAATGGTATGTACTCATTCTCTATTTATAGTATTATAGAATTTGAAATCTGTTCAATAAATCCTTGAAAGATTAGTGTGTGTGTGAGAGAGGCTGAATTATTTACTCCAACAACTTCCTTTGCACACATCCCTGCATTTACACAGATACTCAAACTCTAACAACCCCTTTTTACAAGCTTGCTTCACCAATAATTGTATGAGTGACTGCCCAGATCAGGCCATCCATCGCCTTCAATGAGGAACCAACAACTCCTTTGCCTTTAAAGCTGTGCAGTGATCAGAGCTGCATCAATGTATGTTTTTTAATAAAGCTTTTTAAAGACGATATTAAGAATTCGGTGGCGTCAATATTATTCAAGCCACTTCTAAACGACACATCCCTCATTTTGAGATGCATGAAATTGTGATCATGAAGTTGGAACACAATCTTTCTGGCTGAGCAGAGTTGGGGTTGATATTGGTACAAAATGCCATGCATGATGTGGGTGACAGTCGAGACTGAATGTGTGATATTAGAGTTAATTAAAGCTTTGCGCCCCATCTACTGCAAATGCTTGCACTTCTGCAATTAAGAATCAAAGGCGAGGGCTTAGTGTCAGGGGGGTGTCTAATACATGGGTTTTAACAGGAATGGGACC
Source organism: Atherinosoma microstoma (assembly GCA_037177055.1). Classification (NCBI taxonomy): domain Eukaryota; kingdom Metazoa; phylum Chordata; class Actinopteri; order Atheriniformes; family Atherinidae; genus Atherinosoma; species Atherinosoma microstoma. The sequence goes on along the minus strand of JBBBVU010000022.1, from coordinate 17,451,041 downwards.
TGATTTGCCAAGCTCCTAGCGACAAGCATTAACAACAGCCTCAAATTAGAGGGACATTAATATTCATAAGTAAAACAATTCATCCTGTGAATGTGTGATGAAATGGAATCCTCTGAGGTGAGCTCTTGTGTCCAGGCTGCCATCGTTCATTAAAATATGCCATTACCCATGAAGTGCTTAATCTTTATGAAAGGGTGGTAAAATCAGTTTGAACTGCTCTGACAGAAAGGTGGAAACTGTAATGCTATTCAGCTCCATTTTAAATATTAATACTGTACCTTTTTTTTTTTTTTCTTAAATCTGATCATTTCAAACAATATGGGGTAAATAGTTTTTGCCTATGCACAGGGCTTGTGGTGATTTAGCCGTTTGTACGCCTCTTGCAACAGTCTAAATCTTGTGTGTTTTTGTCTTATTCCTGCCCCTGCCAAAGTCTCTGCCACTAGCCTGTAATTATGATCCTCGAGGTAATTTTATCAGGCTCATTAGCTCTGATGAGTAAACGAGAAGTGCGCTAATTTATTGGCCATTGAGGCTGTAGATTTTATTCTCATCAGAGAGATCATAATATTTGTATAGAGACAGAGAAATACCGTACATATAATACTTAGCTCCAAGAGCAATACCAAGGACATTATTTGTGGCTTAGAGCATGACTAATTATGCTCTATATAGGTAGTTGTACATTTGTTAAAATTATTTCCGTAGCAGTCATTGTCTCTTTTTGTTTTAGTTGGGATTTTAAATGAAACCTATTGTTTGCATTCTACCGACTCTTGTGAGTTTATCTTTCTGCACAAAATTAGATTCTCACACCTCTGCAAAACAAAATTACATTGTTTTGTTCTCTGTTCAGTGGAGATTATCCATTTTCTGTGTCAGAGAATGTGTTAAGGGAGCGCTGTAAATATGCTCACAATTTTCAGTGTGTAGAAATTTGCATGGAGGGGAAATTATGCATGCTGGCTAGTGGAAATGAAATGTATAAAGTGCATGACTGGTAGACTTGACAAGTGCAGCTTTCATCCATCTCAAATGAATAATTTTCACTTCCCTTAAACATCCTTAATCCAACCATGTTATCAGCGGGCATGCAGGATTCTGCCAGACTTTCTCCTTAACGGCACAGCAACTTTCAACTTGCCAGAGATTCTGCTCTGCAGTTGCTTACCACATGGTCTTAGGGACTCACTCTGATCCTTTCCTGCTGGTTTTGTGGATCAGTAAAATTCCTTCAAAACACAATATATACATAACGCAAGTCTTAATAGATAGCAGAATGTCTCACTCTACCCTCCTCTGTGCTGCCTCAGAGGTCGACTTAATGCGCTGTATTTTACCTCTGATTCACATTGGCAGAGAACTCAGAGGATGGTGTCTAAACACCCTATTTGCTCGGTGGCCCTTTGTCCTCTATTTCAAATTTTAGTGACAGGCCCTTCCTTGCTCATATAATGTGGTTTGGAATTTCATATGCGGTAAAGGGATAGAGGATATTCATGGTAAATGACTCATTTACAGCATTTTTGCCTTATTTTTAGGGACATTTTCTTGCCTTCTTTGCTGAAAAACATACTTGTGATGATACTATATTGTGGAAAATACCTTGCTCAACATCCCAATCCTATTAATATATGCACTGTGCCATGTTCTCTATACTGACAATAAACAATGAAATGTGTAATTGGTGTTTATGCTGCTAATCCAGGTGATAGCCTCTAATATGAAGGGTTACCTGGCTATTTTCAATATCCACTCTCTCAGAAGCCTCCGTTTGCGATAAGAATATTAACCTCATCAATTTCAGGTAACTTTCAACGCTTTAACATCTTGTCTTAAAGACCTACGTGTTAGCAGGAGTCTCAGCCTTGGCATTTAGTGACATTTTAAGCCTTTTAACAGAATCCAGACAGGGATTTGCCGTTTCCACCAAAGGAAAATAATTTATATCCTCCTTTCTGAGAAACTGTGGGTAGAGGGATTAAATGCACCAGAGAGATTTGTATGTGGTGCAAGTAAAACAATATTGTGACTCAGTTAATACATTTCCTTTCCGTCTACTTTCATGCTTTGAGGAAGTAAGGAGCTGTTACTCATCGGACAGAAGTTGGCTTTGATGCTTTTCTTGTTGAATTTTTTCATTTTCGAGGTTTTAAGTGTAGTATAGGTCAGACAGATCACTGTGTTGTGAACCTGAACCCATCATAAAAATGTGCTATGAGACAATCTGGGAGCAATGAAAAGTCCGACCAAGACAAATTATTTTGCATTCCTGTAAAACCTCTGACATAGCCCCACCCCGAGTTAAATTCAAGACATAATTATGTCACATGCGCACACACACTCCGAAATAAAAAGCATTTCTGAATGACAGTTTGGAACACAAAAGGGCTTTTCTGCATGTTGGATATGTGGACTGTGCATCGGCGTGGTGGCTGCTGTCTAGCGGAGACATGCAGGGCTCTGTTCTCTCTGTGGGCAGGCAGCTTTGATGCACTGCTTCTCTTATCTCATGCCTGGCAAGGTTAATGAAGTGGTGGCACTTTTGGAGGAAGTAGAAATGGGATGAGTAGCAAAGACCAGAGGAAGCTTGGAGATGAAACGTCCAGCTCTTAGCGGCTGTAAGTGGCAATTTTTGGTGAATTACATAGACAATAAGAAGAAGGGTTGTCATCCTCTTAAACACAACAGTCTTCTGAATCAGGTTGATTGCATCTCTTTCAGCCTGTTTCATGTGAAATTACATTAACATTTAGGCATCTCTTGTAACTTGATCTGTCAAACATCTCTTTTATGGCCTTGCTAGTGCTCTTATTCAACATTTAAATCAGTTTTTGGGGCCTGAATTGTATTCACATGTAGACCAACATTGTAGAAACTCAACACCTACAAGGTGAAATGCTAAACAGAATATTTTTTGTGCTTCTTTGAGTGTCAGATCATTCCTAATTTGAATCAATATGGTTTTCAGCAGGGTGTAGCCTGTTCTAGTCCTTTGAAGGACTTCTGAAAACCCGCTGTGCCTTTGATAGCAGCAACAAGTCCAACATAACTGAAAGATTTGGTTTATTCTATTTGTAAAGTGTCATGGAAGTTGGCTAGCGGTCTCATCTAAAACAAAGGGAAAAATTGCCACCCTAATATAAATATAATAACAGCTGATGTACTGCTAATGCTCTGTATTCCATAGCTTTTTGGTTTTAATGTTCCAATTCCCTTTGCATCTATAAGAGCTAATAGGTAAACAGTTCTGAATGGAGGGAATGAGGCAGGTCTACATGCCGATGAATTAGCATATAGATGAGTTCATCTCATACAAATAGTGCTCTTTTGCCCAGAAGTCCCTGTGCTGAGCAAAGATCATGTATGTAAAGTATGCATGCAAAAAATGTAAATTAATCCGTTTCAATCATCATTCAATCTGATATATATATATACATATATATTTTTTCCATCCTGTCCCTCATTTGTCTCTCATTGCTTAAATGTCCAGAAATATTGAGAGGGCGGTCAGAACCCCCCCCCCCCATGCAGCTTAATTGTTTAACAGAATAAAAATGAGGAAAATGAGTCAAACAAAAACAAAAGGACAGCTTAGATGACAAATTTGTCAGCTACAAATAAGCATTGATATCATTGCTTGTAGATGAGAGAAAGACTAAAAGCGGTTTTATTATAAACAAAGACCTCAGTTTTATGATGCTGTCATTCTCTAAAGCAGGAATTCCATAAAAGACATGCCATTGACCGTATGTTTTGTATTTGATCCTCATTATTGTAATTCCATAAACAAACACCGCCTCTGTGAAACATAACTATTTTATTACATAGCTCTTGTTAATATGCTAAAAGAAGCTTATAGAATTGGGTCAGCTAATTAAGCAATTAGCTTATTTCAGCTCTGTGGTCAGGCTGTTACTAATCTATGGAATTGTGAGCTTGGATCTGCCAAAAGCGAGAGGCTTGCACGTCTGTGTTTTCCATCCCGTCTGACAAAGGATCATGTTTGAAGCCTTCCTTGCACTCAGCAGAAAGGCAGGGGACTCGTCTCTGCTCACTAATACTCACGTTTCTCATGCAAATCCTCTGCACTGAATGGGTTGTTTATTGTCTAGTTAAGATACTAAGACATTTATGTAGTGTTGTTGAAGTGTTTGCTCTCTGCATTTGTAGCTGTGTTAACACACATGAAATCCTAGACAGATTAGAGTTTGATAGTATTAAAGCCACGATGACTGTTGGTGGCTTTTAGCAGAGCCCACCACATGGCTTCATACCAAGCATCTGTCAAAAGGCAAAGTTAGGCAGCATGACACTGGAGATGGAAATACTGTAGATTAATTGTATCATTATGAAAATTTATTTCAGAACCAGTCTTGTTTGAAACCCTGAGACATCTGTGTTCTCTTTCCTGGTAAGTTTGTCTGTATTTAAAAAGAAAGTGTTGTTAAGCCCTAATCAAGCCTTCCATGTATTTAATAGTAGTTTCAAGATTTAATTTTGCAGTTAAAAAACAAACTACCACCTCTTAATAAACATAACGTCATGACAATGTGTACAAATAGCACATCACTTTGGATATTTATTATGTGTCA
>JBBBVU010000022.1:17429399-17440711 GCA_037177055.1 Atherinosoma microstoma | reverse complement strand
TTTTAATACTTCTTAATGCTTCTTTTGCACCCCGCTGTAATGCTTCTAATGTTTTATGTAAAGCACCTTGAACTGTCATGTACATGAATTGTGCTATACAAATAAACTTGCCTTGCCCTGCCTATACAGAATCGTCTAGTAACCATCCACAAAGTGATGTAGAAGTGTGATGCTTTAATAATTAATCATTTGCTACTGTATGTATGCTTTGATGTGAAAACTTTTACTAAAATACAATTTTATGTAATTGTTATGTCAGTGACTTACCTGATGCGGAGAGATCTATAAGATATATGAATATATACACCATGGTTAAAGCCTTACGACTAGTCTGCAAATTTTATGTCTGTCTTATGTGTCAAATGCCAACATGCTCTAAATTAATTTGAATTATTAAAATTTTTTTTTTTTTTTTTAAATGTTTAAATAAATTACAATTTTTTAAAACTAAAGTTTAGGAAATAGAATTAAAACATTTCGTATCACCCAGATATTGGGAAGTATTTTAGAAATGAAAACTATATTTTGTATAAATTTAATGAATAAATAAATGTATTTGTTTTCAAGCTCTTGATTAGCTGCAGTATATTGTACGTTATTTGGTAGGGAACTGATAGCCATAACACACTAGCAGTTTAGGTAGATGTATTCTGAACAAATTGTTCAGTACAGGTAAAGTACAATGCTACTCTTTTAAACCCTGAATTTACAGCTCTTTTCTGTGCAACTGGTTTTATGGTATATACAAATAGAATTGGGCTGGAAATTATTTTAAACAATTCTTGAAGCATATGAGAGAACATACAATACTTAGCCTAAGAACTTACATTAGCACAGCAAGCAGAGTTCACATTTCCACATTCCAAACTGATGGAAAAATGCTTGGCAATTTCCTTCTCAAATATTTTAAAAAACATTTCCGTCATCTGCAGTTAGGTCATGGACATGGAGTCCTCCATCCATCCATTTTATGTACCGCTTACTCCATGCAGGGTCGCGGGTGGGCTGGAGCCTATCCCAGCAATTATCAGGCGAGAGACATGGAGTCCTTTTTTACCAAAATCTTATGAGTTATATTTGTCATGACGCTACAGGGGAAGACATGAAGGCTGATCTTAGGTAAAAAAAAAAAAAGGTTTATCAAACAAAAGAGTTCCTTAACTCTTAACAGCAGTTGGTGGTGCATGCAGTGCAAAGTATCAGTGTCAAACTGAAAATCTGATTTTCCAACTTCCAACTAATCAAAAAACTAAATTAATAGTCAGATTTCTCAGTTATAATATATAACATCAGGCAACGTAGAGCATTATTAGCTTATTTCATTCTTAAGTCAAGTGAAGAATATAACTGCTGACCAAAGTTTGTTGTTAATATTAAGGCAAAGAGTAAAAATGTTTTGACTTTCTACTGACTTACAGTGAATGCAGCATAATTTAAAGTTCAGTGGGAAGATCCCGAGGCTGGGTGTTCCTACTCTGCACTAGAAGAGTGATGTAGAAATCTCCTGCTGTTCTGAACGGATAATTGAATGACATTTTCAAACCTGTAGGGGGCCTAAACAAAGTAACTGTAGTATTTTTTCAGAGATTTTTCAGATGATTGTGACCTCAGACACCCAAATACAGTATATGCTCTCAAACAACATTTCTTTTTCTTTCATATGTCCCTCTTGAACTGAAAGGGTGGGGAAAAAAATTAAACAATCAATTTAGCAGCTAAGTATTTACTTTATGAAGGTACAGAAGAGTAATGATTGTGATGGCAGCAGGTCCACTGTGCCTGCTTATGCTTATGCTTCTGTCTGAACTTGGTAGACTTTCAGATTCAACATTAATCTGATTGTCCAGAGTCAGAAAGATTCAAGTTATAGCTCAAATTTTAGGTCTTTAATTTCTGTTTTGGACAGAAAAGCTGTCACTCTGTGACATTCCCACCACATTTTGTTGACCCTAAAATGGCCAGCAGTATTTGGATATTGTTTCATATTTCTGTCCAATCAGGCTTCACATAATCTTTCAAACTTTACCCTGTTCTCCAAATATAGTTGCTTCTGATTCTGGAAACACACAAGTTTAGCCAAAATCTGCTTAAGAATAGCAATTTACTAACTAATGGGTGACATAATGCTAGCGATATCCACTTTTTTTAAACAATAAAAGGCCAATTCTGGGATACAGATAAGGTAAAAAATACTCAATGATTCTTATTTTTATTCAATAGTACTCTAATGAAAAGCTAAATGAATGAATATTATGAAATCATATCATAGAATGTCTTTTTTCAGCCAATAGATCCCTTAAGTATTACCTTCTTCTTATTAAAGCTGGTGAATATGCATAAAGGATTTCTAAAATGTTTTTGTTTCTTACATCAATTGATTGAAAGTTTTATTTTCACAGGGGAATAATTACCATAAAATAACTTTTGAGGATCTAATTCTAAATCGTCAAATAGATTCCATCCTCCAGCAGTCTTCTTTTGTAATTTATGATATCTTTGACCTCATTCTTCTATTGGTACTCTACAATTGACAGTCCAATTCATGGTTAACATCAAGACTTACCTCCAGTAACACTTGTCACAGTCAAATAAATGACTGAGGATCTTCTTTATGAATTTATCTTTTATTTGAAAAATGCCCCTTGTGGGTTGGATGCACACAACATGTAGACTGGACCATCAAAATAATCTCCACACTGTAGACCTTGTTGGATGAAATCACCCTGAATTTGATCTGTTTAATAATCCAATTGCCATTAAGACAGGCAGTAGTGCTAAGATCTATAAAAGGTTAATAAGCTTCAGCTGCAGTGTGTTTCTCTTGGGTAAATGTCACTTAGACATAGGCCACCATGGGTCAAGATCTCCCCCCAGATCTAAATTTAATCACATCGCATTGCCTGGCCCTGTCCTCACACTCATTAGTCCTTGGTTTGTGCAGGAGTATGATCTGCCCTGTTTTAGCCTTGGCACTCTCCTTCCAGCCCCCGACTCTGACCCAGACGTGCCATCAGACAAAGTCAAAGCTGACTTCAAGTGCACCAATTCAATAGCTCTATTGTAGATTTGCATGAAATTGTAGGTTTGCAGAAGTGTCTTGCACCAGGGGATACAATGGAATTTGCCATTACCAGCATATTGTGTGATCTGCTGGCATAGCTGTCACCTGATGCAGGCCTGTGCCACCTGTCGGTCTGCCCCACATAATGGCAGAATGACCGGAATGATTCAAGCAGCCGTCTCGTCTTAATTATGTCCTCTGAGTTTAATTAACTAGCTCATCTATTGGCCAAGAGGAAGAAAAGGAGGGGGGGGAAAGAAAAGAAATAACAGCCTTGAATTACTTGAAACCACAGCCACCGAGACAGAACACATCATCATAAGATTATTGTTTTGTTTAAAGCTGTTCAAACTCATGAGGTGGATCAAGACGAATAAATCCTGAGAGGCTGTGTATGATTAGAATGGATACATTTCCATATTGTTTGTGGGAGTACCGGAGGGAAAACACTGTCATATGCTCTCTGAGTGTTATGAATATGTCCCTTATTTTACTACTGTATGCTGAAAAGATGTCATGGTGCAAGGAGTCCATATGGAACAGAATGCAAAATCATTTAGTTCTGAATGTTAATACGAATTACGTACAAAATGGGTAATAATTCTTCTGCCCTACAGAAATGATTAACATAATTCTGATAAATAGGCAGATGGCAGAATGTGTGAATTGAGGTAGATTTATCTTAATTAATATCTTGAACCTACTTGGCGAAAGGTAAATGGCTCCACCGGGGCCAGAGATGTTCCTCTGTCTTGTGTGTGTATCTTGCTCATGGCCTGACATGTAGTAGTAGCCTGAGGATATTAAGTTGCTCTCCAGGTATGCATCAAACCCAGGCAGCCTACTGATAATGAACATATACCCAGGCAAGCACACACATACACACAAGTAATAGACCTCATGAAATACCTCACTTTTACACCACAAAAAACACTTTACTGTTTTTTTTTTTTCCTTCTCAGCTGCAACAAGCTATATGCGGCTAACATTCATCATCATTTTCCCGTGGATACATTACTGTGAGCTCAAATTTCTTGCTTTATTGCTGGTGTCAAATAGTGTGAATTTCTTTTACTCATCCCAAATTAAGGCAATTAAAATGTTAATTATTACACAAAGGAATTCAAATAAATTGATGTATTGACATTTTTTAATTAATTCATTCGGGTTCCTACTGTGTTGGATAATTATGCTTAAGTGTTTAATTACATATTTTGATGGGATCCTCAATTACTCTGGCGTAATAAAATATCATTAGCCCGTCTCCCAGGTTCTAAGCTGCGGAGACACACAGTATTAGCTGATGTATTTAAATAAAGTATTTGATTACAGGCTGGTTGGGATATGTGACAGGTCTACAGCACTCAATCTGCACTAAATCTCTGTTAACCTGGAAGGCACTCTTCAAATCAAAGTTTGACACAACGACAAACAAACAGTGTTAAATTTACATATTAATTAGTGGCGGGCTATCGGCACGGGTGATGAATTCCAATGTGTGGCCCTTTTGTTGCGGCCCCTTCGACTGGGAACCACAGTGCCGCCTTGCGGGAGAGTCAGCTCTCAACCTGGCAGAACAATGAGAAATTACCCAGACCTAAAGGCCAGCAAAAAGCCTCCCCATCTCAGACGTGATAGCTTTTATTACTAGGCGAGGGTAAATATTCAATATCCTTCCAGTGACTGTGTTTTACAAATCAATTTGCAGTGTCACAACATCAACTGCAAATATATGCAAAGCACAGATAAGTACCTAGTTGTCACCCATCCAGTACTGCTCAGTCAAGCTCCTCTGTCAGAATGCACATAAGGAACGATAGCTGCCATCTGGTTGCTTTATGAAATTATCTTGTTTAAATCCTCTAAAGGTTATTGCAGTTATGCAAGCGATCCATCAGTTCTCCGGCTCGGTATTACAGCGCAATGGGAGCACTGAACACATTTCCACTCTGTATTCTGCAGGCTTTAACACCTCAACATGTATTCTTTTTGAGCATGTTTTACATCTTCTTGAAAGGAACAAGGATCATTGGCAATGGCTCAAAGGCAAGATCCTATAATTAGAACACAGTTCAGTTGGTTAGCAGGTAATTTACCTTCAGGGTAGAAGTCTAATTATTGTCTTTGAAAAGCTAATTTAGCGTCAAACACTTCAGGTGTCTTTTCCCCTCTCTTTAGCAAAGGGAAAGGTATCCTGGAGCACTGTGGGGTCTGAGCCATCTCTCCTGCCTGGTGCTTTTACTACTTTATGTTTACATGGCTGAATCCTAAAGAAGAAGAAATGAAACGTGGTGCCACACAGCTTCTCCTTTTGTTTCCTTCAGCAGGTGTGCGGGCCTTTTATGAGAGAAAAGCACCGGTCCTTGACCCACTGCTAAGTGCTCTTAGCAGGCAGACCTGATTTCTGGCAGATGGTGTTTGTGAGTGACACCGGTTCCCAGCAGAAGTAGGCACAGGGAAACGAACACAGTCGAATCTCTGTGGAGCAAACCAGCCTGGTTACCTGACGGCATATGCTCTGCTGTGGCCTACACCTGCTGAAGGATGGCGTTTACACCACAGTCCCTGGACTCTACCTCTGAAAGGGCTGTTAATCACAGCTCACCACTCATTCAGGCACTTTTAAAACCAGTAAATAACTCGCTAACAGTCACTTGTTTCCTCACTTGAACTTAGCATTGTGCCTTTATGTAAGTAAGACATGAGATAATGTTTTTGTTTGTGCATTTCTTACACCATTTAGGAGAATCTGAAAGCTGTTATTCTACAGCAGAATAAGAACACAGTCCCCTTTATTCATTCATTTATTTATGTATTTTTCTTCTTTTCCCTTACAGGTTGACAAACCAGCAACAGGATAGTCACTCACTACCTTGGTCAAATAGTAAAACAACATATTCATTTTGTTGTAAGTTTAGGATGACAAAGTAACAAAATAGAACATTTGACCAAACATACAAACATGATAATAAAAGTGAAAAAATGTTTTCATGGACACTATTGTTCCTTATAGCATATGTCCACAGCTGCTAAATAAATTATATAAATAAATGAATGAATGAAGTGAAAGATAATGAAAAAGGACTCTCTGGAACCATAAATACTAACTAAATGAATGAATATGATTAAAGTTTCCACACTGTATTGTCATCATATGTCTAATTTAAATCCTAAACTTAAAGTTGGGTGGCTGATAGTTTATATAATTGGATGTTAGTTTAAAGCAGAACAATAATATCATTTTCTTTGTGGAAAATTATATTGCTCAATATACTGCATATAACAAGAATTTAGTGGTGTATTGGGAGGATTAAGTGCTTCTGGCTTCTTGTTAGTTTTTAAGAAATTAAAGTTAAAGCTCCTGCACTTTTTCAGCTGTCAAAATATATATTTCTAATTAATCATGACAAACAGTGCCATTTAAAAGTCTTTACCCATAGACTCTTCCCAGTAAGTCCACCAGAAACTTGTGATTTCCATATAAAGTAAATCCCCATTTCTGCCATTAATTGGTACGTATAGTTTTCCAATTTGGCACTTTATTTATTCTAATTATATATTTGCATTGTCTTAATTTATCTGTGTAGATATTTTCCATTTCCTGTAAGACATTAGTCACCCTCCCCCTGGCTCTGACTGAGTGTTTATTCCACACTGTGGTATATTCCAGCCACACCAGCAGGGTCTGAAGGACAACATTGTCCACAGCCACAGGGATCAGTAACAGGTCCGCTGCTGAAATATGTGCAAAGTGTCAATAGTCTGGAGCCCCTCTGTCCAACTGGAAGCCATTGAGCTGCTAAAATAGAACCGGTGATTAGGACGCAGTCACCCCAGTCAGTGCCAATTCAGATGTCTTAGCAACCCTGGGCATGGCAGTTTGATCTGCCTTGCTGTCATTGATTCACAAGGCTTCCAGCTGGAGCAAAGATCCCCATTGAAGCGTGAGATAGAAACCTCTCCATCTTGGCACATTTTGGCTGGCTCAATCCCCTGCAGGCCATTAGGGATAGAATATGTTGTTTTCTTTTTTTTCTTTTTCTACTCCAGAAGAAAAATACAGTCTGGCTCCATTCTATAACAGCCATTACTTAATTGTGCCGGATTTTCCGAGCAGAGTGTTGCTTTAATTAAGCAGCTAATTGCAATGTAGCTCTTGATTAGCTTTGGGGGATGGGAATGTTCAGACAGGCTGATATGTTGTGCACACTTCAGAATCATTTACAGAAATTGAAGCTAATTTCGCTCTCTGTCTATTGCTGCATTAATTTAATTTGGGTTGCTTTTAGCTCATTAACACTTCTAATTAATACGTTGACATCACTATTAAGATGTCTCTTTGAAACTGGTGTCTCCTGATAATCAGGATAGAAGAGGCTGACGGATGGAGTGAGAAACTGACTGGGGAGAATGTAGAAAACTGTCAGACTGAAGGGGGAAAGACACTGTCCTCATTTATAACCCCCTTAATGCTTTATGATAGTGGACACTAATAGGAGACTGTGGCAGGTGAGGTGACTAAATTGGAAATGAAAGGAATACTGATTGTTTTAAAATTTGACTGGGGTTACTGTGTGTGCACATGCATGTGTGTCAGATGCTCTTGGGAGTTGGGGGTGGAGGTGCGTCAGGGCCAGATGCCATACACAGCTGAAGATCACGCCTGAGTAACTGTGTGTTTGGGTTTGTCATTTTAATGAGCAGAATTTAGTGACTATGGGCTGGTAGCGCTGTGTCAGAAGCCCCATTGCATTACAATCACTTTAACCAACCTCCACTCACTAGTACATATGAGGTGCAATTTTCTCCATGTGTGATCTCAGATATAAAAATGCTGTTTTTAGAATTCATTTGAATTTTTCTGTGGACAATATGATGTATTTTCACCTCAAATCACCTAATGAAATATAATGAAAAATAGTGATAATATTAGTAATAATAAAACAACTATTTCTCCTGATAAATTCATAGTTTAGAATATATTGATAAAATCATCAATCTAATTCCAAATATTTACCCATTAAACAACAGGATGTCAGTGAAATTAGAGCTGAACTATCTGCTGTAGTTTTTCTCCACATGACAACCACACACTCACTCATTTACTGGAAACAACAAACCACCTCGCGGATTGACTTTCCCTCACATTGTCTTCTACAAGGTTCCATAAGTTGAGAAATAAGCATTGATTGGGAGAGGATTCAGTTATTTGGCTTGACAATCAATAGGGGACCTTGTTTTCCTGTGAAGTGCTTTCTTTGCTGAGGACAAGCCACACTGTAGGAAAGCCTTCTGTTTAGCACTTCATTAAAACTGCCTCTAATAGGAGCCACCGGGGAGACGCTCCCTGCATCATGTGTAAAAGCGATCAACATCTGCATCAATTAACCCCTTCATCCCCATGGGGCCCATTAGGAAGAGAAACACCCTTTAAAGCCGCATATGCTTTTAGCTCACAATGGAGGGTGAACAAATATAATTGCTTGTTTACTTTAAGGTCTTGTGTATTCTAAGGATATTTTTTTTTGTCTCATATTTTTTCCAAATTAAATAAAGCCTACATGTAGATTGGAATCCGTTTTTAGAAATTTGCTGTCTGGAGAAAAGAGCTTAATTTCGAACAATGGATGCAAACTGAAAGGAGAAATGCAAACTTATGTAAAAGCAAATATTTTCAATTAAAAAACTCCTGAGCTGAAAAAATAGGAGGCATTTATTAAGAGTTAAGGTCTAAAAATAGACTAAATTTGTACAGCTACACCCAATAAATCCAATAAATATTGACAGAATATTTCTTTATATACATTTTAACATAACTTTCAGACAGAACAATTTCATTTGCACAATGCACATAACTCTTTTAATTATGAGCACAACATGAAATTTTATTTTTGTAAAGAATTCTTTGCTATTCAATAAATAACATGAATCAGGCTTTTGGTGTTACTTGTGTCGTTATATCTAAATGAAACAGCTTTTTTAATAAAAGGAGTGTGATTTACTTTACCGCACTGAAGAGCAATAGGTTTCTCTTTTAGAAAACAAATAAATAAATTGTGATTATTATTAACGTGATACAGCATGATGTTTCTCTCACCAGCTTTCTACAATCTGCCAGAACTGTTTATCCCTCAGTAAACAACGACAGCTGAGCCCTGATATGTTTAACAAACCCCAAACCAAATCAAGAGTAATAAAATCACTCATTTTAGTTAATGAGTATATTAACAGCAGAGGTAGTGTTTAAGCACAAACAGGAACAACAACATTAATAATTGCAACTCTCTAGTGGCCGGCTGATGTAAGCTTTAATAATTAACAAGTCTTTGTCTTTTCCCCGGGAGGCTCTTTTCCTATTATCCAACTAAGTTACAAACAAGTAATTACGCTGTCACTGAATGGTCACAACAGTTTACCTCAGAATATCCCCTGGTTCACATTTAATACCTGTTTTCAATCTGCAAATGCACAGCTTACCTGACAGATGCCTCAGTTAAAGGCACGGCATGGCATTTCAACTTATTTATTTCACTTTTTCTCCTCTCATTAGAGGATTAGTCCTCTTACCTCCTGTGTTTACATATTAGTGCTAATCCAATTGAGTCAACAAGGGCACTTAGAGCAGGCTATGAACTGAGTCTGCGGGACTTAAAATGGGATGGGGAGGGGATATTAATTTACTTCTTCAGATTTTGGGCTTCCAGGGAAAATAGTTTTAAACATCTGCTATGACAAATGAAGCATTGCAAAAGAGCGCACTGTCAGTAAGAGACTGAGCTGCGTTCTGTAGGAGTCAGCAGCTGGCCTGTAGAGGGAGCCCCTGGTTATGAGTGTGTCTATGAAATACACTGACACTACTGTATCATTCAAATTGGATAGTGGGGATTTTTTTTCTGTGGGTTTTGGAGAAATATGCAGCAACTTTATCATATTTTTGCCTCCCCTACATAATGCACATCAACGAATGAGATGTGCACACAAGCAACAGATTTTTATGAGAGTAAAACAAGTGATTAGCAGAAGAAGAAATGTTTTAAGTTAAGTTTTTGCCTGGGATTTGCTATAAAAGCAACAATTTCTGGTTAATGAGGATTCGGATCTCTCGGCTTTCCTCTGCTTCTCCCCTTTTTCCGGCATCATCTCCATAACATCAGTCATGATCTTTGACCTGAGGGCCATACCCCGTGTCAGCTGAAACTAATTAGCCTTTGATCGCTGGTGAGTGCACACAACACAAGTCACACCCGAGAGGTGGTTGTACCATGGGATCTGGTTGCTAAAAACAAATACACTGCTGTGTAGGTTAGACATATTCTTAACTATGAGCTGAAAAATATAATTGTATGGCCCGCTAATTTAGGTTTCAGGTAACTGTAAAGAAACAGTCACGTTAACTCATGCTGAACACACTAAGCTCTAACGGAGAAATAGACTCATATGCAGGACTCAATTAAATTGTCCTGCTCAACATTGGCTCATTATAGAGCCTGTATTTGTATAGTTGAACCATTTATCTTCCCCTAATTAGTTATAGATCAATAAAGAAATTGATTTTGCAGTATGCTCAAAGATTCAGTGGAGGAGTTTAAGTGTAAAAATGCAATAGACCCTGAGAATACAGACAGAAACATGACTCTTCAGATTTCCCTGTAGACTTTGGCTGGTCAGCTGTAATGTGTGTCAAAAATATCTTATCAGTTATTGACTTTTTTTTTTTGGGGGGGGGAGGATATTCTAGAGATGCAAACAGTTCCTTTATATGTAAAGGCACTGTGTGGGAAAGCATGCAGTGAACAAATGATAAGAAATAAAAGCACTTAAAGTTTGTAGAGGACACAAAATGTTGTGGTTGGTTCTTTTTCTTATATCATACATCATTAACTTGTCCTTCATTCTCCCAGGTTAATAGATGATGACAGCTAATTAAGTAGTGGCTGGTGTGCAAAGAGACCATGCCAGGTAGGGTGTTGTTCTCTAAAACCACTAGTTTAAATTAAGTTTATCCATTTCTTGACATATATATTTATTTTGTCTGTGTTTTTTATTTCTTATTGTAATTTACAGTTCCTTTTCCCAAATTCTCAAGCTGCAAGAAAAAGAGTGATAATGCATGAGCAAAAAAAGCAAGCAAAAGGTAATCATAAACGAGAGGAGAGGCTAATTTTGGCAGGCAAATTGAAACATTACAAGTGAGGTGGGAGAAAATATTGGAAAAAGAATTGTACTGCATAAATAGATCGGAAGAGCGTAG